>SNVD02012439.1:0-67190 GCA_013180625.2 Boswellia sacra | reverse complement strand
TTGGCTAGGATCTTGTATTGTGTTTTGTGTTTTTATGTTATTAATGAATTTTCTTTTTCTTACATTTTATTTTCTTTCTATTATAATGTTCTTCTAATTTCTCTTTTGCTAAGGTGAAAGGGTGAAACCCTTGATATGAGAATAAGGATTCTCTAACCCTTAATATGCGCTTAATAATCTTAATCTTATAATATTTATTCAATATGATTTATATTTAATTTCTTAATCAATCTTGACACAACTCGTAAAGTGTAGGTCTTGATCCATTGTCGACAATCCTTGGCACATCAAATGCTTGGATCCTTTCTAGATGATGTATGGTTCTTCCTTACCGACACGAATCTAGTTAAGAACCTTGATTTGTTGTAGACATATGATGATTGGCACATTGGATGCTTGAACCCATTTACAAGAAGTGGTATAAATGTTGGTAATGAAACAAATATAATTCATATAACTAAAATGGGCTAATCATCCTTATTCAAAATATCAAGGGCGGATCCCCTAACCTTAGCCTTCATTGTTATTGTGTTAATTCCTCTTGTATTTTAATTATTCTATTGTTTATGAACTTTTTATTTATTTACTATGGTATGTTCTACCACCTTATGAAATTGTTCTTTAATTTACTATGGTTGGTTATACCACCTATTTCCATGGATGGTTTTACCTCCTCTTGCTTTTTGTTTTATATTTAAATGGTCGGTAATACCACCTACCATCTTACATATTTATTGATATTATCTTGTCATATCTTTGAATCATCATATCGTATTTGCTTAGCTTATAATTTGAGCGCTAAAATCTTCTTCCTCGTGGATCGACCCCGGTCTCACCGGGTTTTATTACTTTGACACTCCTATACTTGGGAGACAATCCTTTTTCGGATGTGTCATTGGACAGGGATTGACAAAGACTTAAAAGGATGAATTAGGTCAGTATTATGAGAGTTTAAGTGAACAAGCCATTACTGCTCATGAATACTGCTCATTAATTACTGTTCACAAAGTAGTGTTCATACATAATTATTTATTGATAATGTTCATGCAATACTGTCCACCTATCACTATTCATTTGGTATAGTCCAGTGATTTTAAGATGCCAACACGTCTCATTCAGGTAGTTTTTAGACATAATTCCGAGCAAAAGTAGTAAGAAAGAAAAAAAATAGAAAATTTGAAGTATGTCCTTATAAAATATTGCTCTTGGAGGCTATTCAACAATCTTGAAGTGTTCAGATTTGGCATCGAGTTCTTATAAAATGTTGGAAGATTGGAAGTGTTAGTTAAATGCAATGTAGTGCATTAAGGATTTGGTGAGGATGGACAAATGATGAATGGACTCATAATTGATGGTGAGTGGTTGTAATCCTCTCCCATTTTCCCCATATTTGAATGAAAATGTACTCTATTCTCCTTTCTCCTTTTTATAGATGTATATAAACTGGCTCACCTCACATGCTAATAAAAATAGATAAAATTGATTGTGTGCATTAAATAGAGTTATGATCAAGATGGAAAACAATTAGCAAATTAAAACTATGAACTCAGTACACCCTAGTAGAGACCAGACTACATCTGAGTAGATCGAAGAACCGTACCGAACTTCTCAAACCTTCACAGGGTGAAAGTAGTTTGGGTCTACAAGTACAGAATCGAATTGTCATCACTCAATTTTCTCATAGTTATTCACGGGTGGCGACTTCGAGATCTGTAGACTTGTGCTCACGACTTGTCCCATTTTGCCTTCAATTTTCAAAAAGGCTCAGAAAGTAGTGCCAAGGTCGAAAGCACTTAGAGTGGGATGGAAGCCCAGCTCATACCTCTGTTGTTGAGTAACTGCCTACCTTGACATTCTTGCTGCCAAACCCATTAGCTTGGTTATATTGCTCTTGATTCCTTATAGGAAAACTCTTTGTATTACCCAGTAGTCAATCTTTAATAGAGGAATGAGCCCCTTTGACCACCATGCAAACTTGATCATTCTGACAAGGCCTCAAAACCATATTTACAATTTTACTCCTCCGTCGAGTCAAATACTTTGAGAAGGATTCGTTTGGCTTTTGCTTAGTCATCTCCAAGTCTCTTAAGATGACATCCAACTGCATGTTCTATTTGTATTGATAGATAAACCTCCCAGCAAGCTCAGCCTAATCTTCTTTGGTTAGCTTATAAAGCTTGTGATACCATGTGATAGCAGTTCCCTCCGAAGGAAAGAACAAACAACTTCAAGATTTGGTATCTGGTCAAATTCATCGTCCCTATCACTATAACATATTGTCATAAGTGCATAGTAATATCTCTATTGCCTTTAAACTTGGCCGAGTCACTAAGTTCTTTGACTCCTTGCATTCCCTTCTTTTTCGTCAATGTGTGAATTTTCTCTAACTCAGCCTTTTGTTACTTCAACTGGGAAGTTAAGAATTCATGATGAGTGGTGGTTGCATCATCAGTGTTGCTATTAATGGCCTTTCCCATACCTTTGGCATGGCTGGACCTTGCATCATCAAAATTCTCTTCAGATGGAAGTTGGTTTCCCTTGTGAGTTAACATCCCCATCATTTGATCTATTTGTTATTTCAGTGCACTCATGTCTACCCTCATCTACTTCATCCCCTCATTTGGATTTGGATTGGCCATGTTGACAATTGGCTTACTAACTGCTAGCCTTTGCAAGCAACCACTTTTCCTAGCACAAGCTTGTGATGGCAGTAAAATTAGGGTGTTAGCATGATGCATGCAATGCATGATATGCATGGTTGCAATGTTTGTTCAAACAAGGAAAGACATAATTCAATCTTTCGACATTGTTACTCCCACACAATGGTCAAGTCTCTTATACTAGAATTTTTGGCTCATTTTCCAAGGCACCAACATGGGATAGGAAATAAACTTTGCAACTCATGTAATAAATCTAGCATAAGGGTAATGCAAATTATCCCTATTTGCTAAACGATATGACAATAATTCCATGAAGAATGAACATGTAATTGCAATGGTTAATTGCGTGGTCCTAAAGGCTTGCATCCATACGCATGCAATACAACATAGGTTTTTGTCAAAATATCCAAAGGACAGTTTCTAAAATTCATCTATATGGGCTTTGGTCACAAGGGTCTAATGGTATAGGCTCCTTTGAGTAAGAGATGCCCTTTCAGGCAAGTCTTGTTTTCTATCAACTTAATGGTACATGCTCAAAGGTGGTGACACCAATATGAGTCACCCAAGGCTTAAGTGGAACACAAGAACTTCACACATAAATGCCACGTAGTTAGAATTTAGGCATTTGTGCATTTGTGAGCATAAAGTATAGTGATGCAAGGACTAAAACAACAAAATAAGCTATTAGAGTTGGTATCCCAATCGGAATCAACTTGTCATATACCCAATGGAGTCACCACTATGAGCTAGGTTTTTCTCCCACTTCAATTGATTGTGACTATGACACTACGACAACCCCATCTCTTGCTTTAGATCTAAACTACCCTCATCCCTTCAGAGATGAGTTCAAGAAGTTAGGTACGAATCTTCAGGTCACTCAAAGGTAAATCTGGCCTTTACTAGGGTATACCAAATTAAAATGACTTAATTGTTATTCTTAGTCCACTTAATGTTGGTTTGTTTTATGCACAAATCGCCTGATTTTATCTTATTTAATCATGTGAGGTGATTCATCCAAAACAATTAAAATCAAGTAAAGAAAGAGGGAGGAGAATGGATTACAATTCTTTGCAAACATTGAAAAAAGGGAAAAGGATTCTAGCAAGTTTTTAACATAAAGATGTGCAGAAGTAAAAGAAATAAATCATAACTCCCAACAAATATTATGATCAACTTAAATAAGGCATAAAATAAAGCTGACTAGATAAAGTATAAAACATGCATTGCAAATAGTGAAACAAACAATAACTCATCAAGAAGCAAATGATTGAAACAAGCAACAAATTGAATAGAACACATGCCAAAACATAATCTATGCATAGCAAAACAAAGAGCAAAGATGAAAAAAAGGCATGCATAAATAAAAAATGGAAGAGAAGAATCATGACATAAAGCAAACATAAAGGCGAAAGAGAGAAAGAGAAGAAGAGACGAAGGGGCATATAGCATACATAAAGGAATAGAAAACATAAAAAACCTAATCATGCTTCTAAGATAAACAATAATCCTAAGATGATACTAAAGCAAACATAACCCTAACATGATACTAAGACAAATCATAACCAAAAAAAAAAAAAACCCTAGCATGATTCTAAATCAATAAAGAAAAAAAAAAACCTAACATGTTATAATACAATCAAAACAAAAAAAAAAAAGAAAGGAAAGAACATTTACCCGGCCGTGCTCTTCAACATAGCTAATAAAACAAGAAAACACATAAAAAAAATTTCAAGAAACAAAGAAAGAGGAGAAATAGCCCTCAAGATGTACCTTTTCAAGGTTTAGAGCAATGAAAATGCCCAAACTATGGAGAAGAATATTTGACTTGAGAAGACCCTTGAAAAGATGTTTCAAACATCTAATGGAAGGCTTTTTAGTTTATTTTCGAATGAATTGAAAATTGTGCAAAAAAAAAAAAGTGCTTTTCTAGCTTTTGAGTTGTCTGATTTTTGGAGAAAAAAAAAGAATCAATCCTGGACACACTACTGGCTGATTGTCCACACCGTCGGCCCGCAGTGGAGTAGAGGCGGTTAGCCCATAGCCTTTTGTTTGAGAGAAAAAGATGAAACCCTCTGTGTTATCCTGCCAAAGAATTTGCGACCATGACACTATGTCAAAGCCTCTGTCGAGACTTAAGGAAAAAAAAACAAGCCATGGATATGTTTGGAGAACGAAGTCACCATCAAATTTGTTTTTTTGAAAATATGATGATGACAATTTGATCCCTTACTTTAGGACTAATCTACCCTTATCCCTTCGGAGATGGGTTTGGAAAATTAGGTACGAGCCATTTGGCCTACCCAGATGTAAATCTTGCCTTCACTAGGGTATACCAAATGAAAATATCTTTAATTTGTTATATAGTCCACTTAACTTATTCATTTTATGCACACGAGGTTCATTTAATCTTTATTAAGCATGTAAGGTGATTTTGAATCAAGGCAGTTATATATTCATATAAAGAAAGAAATGAGAAGAATAGATTACATTCCTTTTCATACATGGGGGAATGGGAGTAGGATTACATCAAATGTTATTCTTTAACAAATAAAGTAATTATACTTCCAAACACTTCAAATATCACATTCATTTAATTCATAACATTCATAGCATACTCATGCATATCATATATTCAATAAAAGCATTCAATTCAAGATTTGATAAATAAGGAATTCCTTACCACCATATATGAGTCTATTCCATGGTTATCAAGCCTTTTCAAGCATATATTCATCATACTAATACATTTTAAATGATGGTCCCTTATCATCAAATGTGAGTCCACCACCACTTCATGGCATCACAAAATTTTTTTGATCATAGCATATTCATATCAATTATCAAATAAATTCAAAACAAAGCCATAAACTAAAATCATGACGATTCTACCTAGTTTTTTATGGCATTCCAACCTATTCATGGCAATTCTAGCAATTCTAAATGTGGCAATTCTAGCCTAGACATGACATTTCTTGCCTAATTGCATCAATCATGGCAAGACATGGCTATTCTAATCTAATTTAAGCAATCAAGACAAAATGGCAATTTCAATTAATCAAGGCAATTCCTGCCTAATTCTATGATATTTCCTATCATGCTTCAAAACAATTATAAGTGTGATTCCTAATAATGATTCTAATCATGTGCTCTTAATCAAGATTCTAATCATGTGCGCCTAAGCATGATTCTAAGCATTAGCAAAGAAAATAAACTCCTAACCATATTTCTAGATAAAGGAGGGATAGCAGGCTTACCTTGACACGCTTTTCGATCTTGCAAAACAAATAAAGACTAAAACAACTCATAATAATCTTAAACATGCTTCTAATCATCAAAATAGAAGTTAAGCATGCTCATTCTAGGCATTCACTAACCTAAACATGCTTATTCTAAGGTAATAAAAATAAAGAAGAAAAGAGGAGGAAGAAGAGAGAACTGCTCTCAAGACATACTATTTCTGGATTTATAGCAATAAGAACACCTAAAAATATTTAAACTTGAAAAGACTCCTTAAAATCTCAAGTGTGTCTTAGAGAGGGAGAGAAGAGATTGCTGGAAGGGAATGAAAGGGAGGAGAATGAATGTTTATATAGTTGAGACGTGTGATTGAAAAGAAAAGAAAAATAAAAAAATTTCCAAAAATTTTGAAAGGAGTGTCGGTCGATAGTGTTTGGACCATTGGCCGGTGGTAGGATAGATAGTCGGTGGTTCCCTCACAACCAGCCAGTGGTGGCCCAACCAAACCCCCTTGCTCTCTTTTTATTGTAATGCAATCCCTTTCCAACCTTCATCTGTTTGATTGGGCATAACTCTTTGTGTTTAACATTGATTTGTAATATATAAAATTCCATAAAAAGTAGATATCTATAACTTCATAATGATATATGAATCATCATTAAATTTTTTTCTGCAATGATTTCTGTGAATTTTCAAAGTCAAGTGTTGGTTTTCAAAGTTTTTGTTCGGTTTCTTCTCAACTCACTTCTCTTTGGATCCAAGGCCACTTCGGTCATTTCCATTGCTCAACACTTATCTTTATTTCATCATTGAGCCTCAAAAATCAAGTGTCTGCAACTTGTCCCCTACTTTGGTGAAGTTTGTGAGAAACAAAGATCGACAAAGTACCCTTACTTCATTTTTTCTCTTCTTGTCTTGACATCTTTGCCCTTATCTACATTCTGTCAAGCTTCTCATCGTATGTTCTCCTCTTCAACTCCTACAAATGTGCTCACTTGAAGGCTAATTAGCATTCTTCTAATGCATGAATACATCCTTATGATCTGTGATTTGCACTCGTCTATTGCGGACAGGTGCATCCTTCTAATGCATGGAATGCATGCTTACAATGCATGATGTGCACTCTTCTAGTGCGGACAAGTGGATCTTTCTAATGCATCCTTATAGTGGATGATGTGCACTCTTCTAGTGCGGACAAATACATTCTTCTAATGCACAGCATCCTTACGATGAATGATTTACAAGCATGAAATGCATCCTTATGATGCAAACACGAGACACTCTTAACTACACCTACTTCTTAGGGTTTGAAAACACTCTTTGGTACGCCTATTCTAAGGGCTTCAAACACTCTTAAGTGCACCTACTTGATAAGGTTTTTAAACACTCTTTGGTGCACCTCTTCTTTGGGCTTGTGTTTATTCTAAAGGCTTAAAACACTCTCAAGTGCACCTATTTCTTAAGGTTTCTTCTTATGCATGCCCATAGGGGAATGTTTATCATGCAATTTCTTGGTATTTGGACATTTCTTTTGTTAGGTTTCATGCCTTTTTTCTAGGTACCTTTTGCTTATATTCTTCACTTGTTAATTTCTTCAAGTTCATTACGGAAAATTCTGCCATATTATACCTTCTTGGTCTTTAAACCTTTCATTCTTCATGCCTTTGGTTGGGCATTCTTCTTTATCTTTAGACTTCTCATTTGTTAGGTCTTATACCCTCTTCTAAAAATTATTGTTTCATTCTTAATTCTTGTACTTACTGGGGAATTCTTCACGAAAGATAGGTCTTCAACTATTCTTGCAAGTTTCTCCAAAATATCAAACATCTCTTGATTGAATCAATTCAAAATTTACCTCCTTCGATGTGTTCTTTAACAAAAAACTTCCTAGTCTCTAGAGATATTCTTCTTGCGGTTTTACTCGAAAATTCCATAGACTGATGTTATCCAACTTTTGTTTTGAGTTGCTAAGCTATTGCCATGGCCGAGTCTGTAACAACCTTAAATTTTTTAGGGCTATAAAAGTCTTTGTGGGAGTTGGACAAGGATTATAAAAAAAAAAAAGAGTTTTATTTATATTTAAATGAGAAGTTTTATCTCTTTTGGAATAGCTTAACCTTATCTAGTATTTAAGCAATATTATAACCTTGCAAATAGGGTTTTTAACGTAAAAATTTAGGAGAGGCTTTGGAACTCAGAGATTTCAAGGTAAGATTATATTTCTTTTAGTTTGATTTAATAATCTTTACTAGAATTAATTTTGTTGCCTAGATGAACAGCTTAGGATTTTTGAATTTATTAGGATACTTAAAATTCGATTTTCAGTCTGGTTTTTTTATATGTTCCTATAGACATGTATATGAATGTGAAAAATTTTATTTCACAAAAAAATATTAAGATTTCAATTTATTACGAATTTTTGAACTCTCTGTTGAAAACCTGGAAAATACTGCAATTTCTGGATGTTCCGAATTTCAGAATTTTGTTTCATATGCTAGAGGAGTCAGAAATTCCTCAAATTTTATATGCTGCTTCTTCAAGATGATATATACGTTTCTCTAAATTTTCATGATTCTTAAGCTTCTAAAATAATTTTTACGAAATTTTGAGTTTGAAATGTTTTAATCTGAAAATTCTGGACAGATTTAACAGGCAGAAAACTAAAATCATTTAAAAATAGTTTCTGAATGTAATTTGCTTTGAAAAATTTATTGCTGAATAATTTATGTGTCTAGTTCGCCTTTAAAAAATTATAGGTTAATCAGATTATGATATAATTTTTTAAAATTTATGGAATAACCTCTGTTCTGGGTATCGGACTTGGGCAGAACGGTTTGTTTAGGAATTTTGTAGAACATTTGAGGTTTTGAGATTATGAATTTCTGAAGATGTTTTCTGGTTATGTCTTAGGACAATCATTGGATGAGTAGGAGCTAGGATATTTGTCTTTTCGGATCGATCAAGGTAAGTAACATCATACATGTACAATGATTAAAGTGTAATGTGTTCTTAATAAATATTTTGATTTGTTAGAAAATATTTTTATGTGATATCATATGGATTATTTTCTATTTTAGAATATAAATTGTGGAATTAGAGTTTTAGCAAAGCTTTTAAATTGATTCTCAAAGTTGTTTTTTATGTTAAAGGCATTTTTTAGTGAAAGGAACTTTTGACGAATTTATTATTATCTACGAAAAGTTATTAGTATATGTACTTTGAGAATCGTATTATTCGCAATGGTTTTGAATGTTTTGACTCATTATCCATAGTATCAGAACACTGATATGAATTCTGAACCCAGCTGTGGTATTAGTGTGCACACGACTCTTGGGCCGGGTTACCGGGATTACAGGTGACATACTTTTGGACCGGGTCACCGGGGATACATGTGACATACCTTTGACCGGGTCACCGGGGATACAGGTGACATACTTTTGGGCCGGGTCACCGGGATTACGGGTGGCACTATGTGACAAGAGTCGATAAATGTTTTCTGACCTTTAATGATTATGAATGGTTTCTTTGATCTTAAACGTTACAAATGCTTATGACTCCGTTTTACTAAGATATGATTTTTGGAATTGAAGTATTAAACTATGAATTTGATGATGTTTTTGTAATTGTTTTAAGATATTAAATGGTTGTGTATGATTTTACTTACCGATTTGACGGCTCACCCCTCGTCTCTAACATTTTATCAGAGTAGTGCAGCGGAAGAGTGGTTGGGCGTGATGGTTGATGTCAAGGCTTTAGTTCATTTTTTGAATTATGCAATAAGAAGATCCCCTTTTATTTTAATAATTGTGTCTGAAACTTTAGATTATTAGACTTTTTTTTGACGTAGAGAGATATTAAATTTATTGTTATATTCCCAATGTTCTAATAAGAAGATTTATTGAAGTTTTATTTAGAGGTTTATTATTAGTATGTCCAAGCATATTAGCAATATTTGTGTTTCGGTTTTGGGGCGTTATAGTTATGGTATCAGAGCTTAGGTATATGATTCTGTAGACTACAAAATGTCAATAGCAAGTAGTGACTTGGATCAAAGATGATAAGTTTTCTTTAGATCTCAGAAACCTAGAACATTGGGACACAGGATTAAGGATTGCCTAAAGAGTAGAGACTTTAACACTAGTAATTAGGTAGACTATAGTCAAGCAAAGAAGCCAAAGACTCAATACTAAAGAAGTTGAGATATGCATCAAATTTCGAGGACGAAATTTTGTTAAGGGGGGGAGAATGTAACGACCCTAAATTTTTTAGGGCTATAAAAGTCTTTGTGGGAGTTGGACAAGGATTAAAAAAAAAAGAGTTTTATTTATATTTAAATTAGAAGTTTTATCTCTTTTGAAATACCTTAACCTTGTCTAGTATATAAGCAATATTATAACCTTGTAAATAGGGTTTTTGATGTAAAAATTTAGGGGAGGCTTTGGAACTCAGAGATTTCAAGGTAAGATTATATTTCTTTTAGTTTGATTTAATAATATTTACTAGAATTAATTTTGTTGCCTAGATTTGTGCTAGGATTTCTGTGGAGGATTAATGAACAGCTTAGGATTTTTGAATTTATTAGGATACTTAAAATTCGATTTTCAGTCTGGTTTTATTATATGTTCTTATAGACATTATATGGATGTGAAAACTTTTATTTCACAAAAAAATATTACGATTTCAATTTATTACGAATTTTTGAACTCTCTGTTGAAAACCTGGAAAATACTGCAATTTCTGGATGTTACGAATTTCAGAATTTGTTTCATATGCTAGAGGAGTCAGAAATTCCTCAAGTTTTATATGCTGATTCTTCAAGATGATATATACGTTTCTGTAAATTTTCATGGTTTTTAAACATGTAGAATAATTTTTACGAAATTTTGAGTTTGAAACATTTTAATCTGAAAATTCTGGACAGATTTAAAGGGCAGAAAACTAAAATCATTTAAAAATAGTTTCTGAATGTAATTTGCTTTGAAAAATTTTTAGCTAAATATTTTATATGTCTAGTTCACCTCTGAAAAATTCTAGGTTAATCATATTATGATATAATTTTCTAAAATTTATGGAATAACCTCTATTCTGGGTATCAGACTTGGGCAGAATGGTTTGTTTAGGAATTTTAAGAGAATTTTGTAGAACATTTGAGGTTTTGAGATTATGAATTTCTCAAGATATTTTCTGGTTATGTCTTAGGACAATCGTTGGATGAGTAGGAGCTAGGATATTTGTCTTTTCGGATTGATCAAGGTAAGTAACATCATACATGTACTATGATTAAAGTGTAATGTGTTCTTAATAAATATTCTGATTTGTTAGAAAATATTTTTGTGTGATATTATATGAATTATTTTCTGTTTTAGAATGAAAATTGTGGAATTAGAGTTTTAGCAAAGCTTTTAAATTGATTCTCAAAAACCGTTTTCATGTTAAAAACCGTTATAGTGAAACGAGGAAGGAACTTTTGACGAATCTATTATTATCTATGAAAAGTTATTTGTATATGTACTTTGAATATCGTGTTATTTGAAATGGTTCTTGAATGTTTTGACTCATTGTCCATAGTATCTAAAACTCTTACGAATTCTGAACCCAGCTACGGTTTTAGTGTGCACACGACTTTTGGGCCGGGTCACTGGGATTACAGGTGACATACTTTTGGACTAGGTCACCGTGGATTACAGGTGACATACTTTTGGACCGGGTCACCGGGGATACAGGTGACATACTTTTGGACCGGGTCACCGGGGATACACGTGACATAATTTTGGACCGGGTCACCGGGGATACAGGCGACATACTTTTGGGCCGGGTCACTGGGATTACAGGTGATACATTTTGGGCAGGGTCACCGGGATTACGGGTGGCACTATGTGACATGAGTCGATAAATGTTTTCTGACCTTTAATGATTGTGAATGGTTTCTTCGATCTTAAATGTTTCAAATGCTTATGACTATATTTTTGTTAAGATATGATTTTTGGAATTAAAGTATTAAACTATGAATTTTATGATTTTTTTTTATAATTGTTTTAAGATATTAAATGGTTGTGTATGATTTTACTTACCGAGTTGACAGCTCACCCCTCGTCTCTAACATTTTATCAGAGTAGCGCAGCGGAAGAGTGGTTGGGCGTGATGGTTGATGTCAAGGCTTTAGTTCATTTTTTGAATTATGCAATAAGAAGATCCCCTTTTATTTTAATAATTGTGTCTGAAACTTTAGATTATTAGACTTTGTTTTGACGTAGAGAGATATTAAATTTATTGTTATGTTCCCTATTTTCTAATAAGAAGATTTATTGAAGTTTTAATTAGAGGTTTATTGTTAGTATTGTCCAAGCATATTAGCAATATTTGTGTTTCGGTTTTGGGGCGTTACAGAGTCCTTGTCATTGGTCAAGTTTGAAAATTCTTCAAACTTCATGCCAATGTCTGCTTTTCTTGCTTTCTTTTCTTTTTCTCTTCTCTTTTCCTCTTTTTTTTTCTTTTCTTCTTCTTTTTTTCTCTCTTTTCTTTCCCTTCTTTTTCTTTTTCTTTTCTACTTTCCTCTTTTTCTTTTCTTTATTTCCTTGGCTTTTTACCTTCCTACCCTTTATTATATGGACTATTGGTCGGCTATCCTACCACTATCGTCTGGTATGGGACTATTGATCAACAATCCTTCCATTGTCTACCAGCGGTTCCCTTGTTGCCTTCCTTTTTGGCCTTCTTTCTTGCACTATAAAAGTAGCTCCTCCTCTTCATTTCTTTTCACACCTTCCAATGCTTCTTCTCATGCTTTTTGAGTTTTTTTTTTTTTTTAAGTTCTCAATGCCTCTTTGCACTTTTCAACATGTATGAGGCTAGTCTTAAGGTTCTTCAACCTTACTTGAAGCTTTTAAAGAATGATGACTTGAAAAGACTTGAGTCCAACAGTCTTTACATTTTCAAATTTTTTTGACATGTGAAGCTTGATATCCCATTTCTCAAAAATTGCACAACTTTCTAGGATACCCATGATCATGTCTTCTGCTTCAATAGGCAAGACCTTTGCCCCAATATAAGAATTCTCCACCATACTTGGTTGTCATTCGTCTAGTTTTGAGAGCATCATCTTGCCCACCATATAGACAGTACCATCTATGACCAACCTTGCCGATTTCTTTGGGTTTCTACATTTTACCATGGGTAATCACACCAAAGGCTGTAGAGTGACATTGTCTTCAATTGTCCCTCTATTTGAGGTGATGGATAGAACATTGTCCAGTTGGCTTCGCTAGCTTCAATTCTATCTTCTTGCATAGTTTCTGTTGGTTTCACCAAATGGCCTTAGAGATCCACATCTTGTGACTCTGATTCCTCATATGGGACTCAGTTTCATTACGGTGCCCTTGATTCTTGTTGAGATATTGATCAGATAGGCTGAGTCAGGATCGATCCTAATCAGAGGTTTAGTGGCAATCTTCTATTCCTTCAGTTATTATTTTCTTTTAACCCTTGTTTTTGCCTAAGTAGCCCTTTCGAGCTTTCAACTTTAGGAGTTTGCTCTAAATTTTACCTGAGCCACCTTTTCAGGTTTTTGACATAATAGAATTTTTCTTTTTTTTTTCTTTGCCCTAACTTTTGCCTAAGCTACCCTTTCAGAGTTTTCAACTCAGCGAGCTTGCCTTAGTTTTTGCCTAAGCCCACCGTTTTAGGTTTTCAACTTAGCAGGCTTGCTTTTCTTTTATGTTTTTAATTTTCTTTTTCAAGATTTGGTTACAAGAGAGGTTGTCTACTATGACACCACCTGACGGGGATATTTTTCATTATAGCCCTCGACTTTATACGAGCAGGAGACTTTAGAGGCTTACTTCTTAGGTTGACTAGCATTAAGTGATTCCGGATACTCATATCTATTGGCACTATCCATGGCAGAGGTTGAAGCGCATGACCATAAAGACTTACATTGCGTGCGTGCCTTTGGTACTTTCACCCATGGTTCTTTCTATGATCCCGCTAGACTATGTCGATAGTATGGGCTCAAGCAGAGGATCATGGATTTGCAGACTGCATTTAGACTTAGGAGATTGTTTGCTCACTATATAGAGTGTGTGAGAGATTCTTGGCTGTATCAGACCATTAAGAGGAATCTGGTTACATGGTCCTAACTTTGAGATGGATGATTGACACAAGGGTTAGTGACCCTTCGGACTTCCATTCCTGATCCTGTTGTTTAAGCTAGACAGTGTCATGAGCGATATTGTGAACCTATTCATAGTCCATTGAAGAGACAGCGACTACATTGATAGTTTCACTGTTTTGTTTAGACGGTAGATGCGTTCCCTTTGTCATTATGCAAAATATCAAGACATTTCAAAAGCATATTTGTTTCCAAACAATTTGATTTCATTACTACAAGTACAACTATTATTTCAACAATGTGTGTACGATCAGACAACTCCTATCATTAATGAACCATTTTTGGTTTTCTAATCAATTATTTTTCCTCTCAAACTTTTTCTTTTTATCCTTAATTCCGCTCATAGCATTTCTTTAGGTTATCTATGTTAATAGGCTCAGTGAATTCATTCCTTTTTATGTCTGATAAAATGTTAGCTCTGCTAGACATGACCTTCATTATGAAGTATGGTCCTTCCCAAGTTTGAATTTCCCTCTTTGATCAAACACTATTGGCTTGGCTTCTTTAAGGACCAATTCTCCCTCTTTGAACCTTCTTGCCCTTATTCTCTTGTTAAAGGCTTGAGCAACGCGCTTCTAGTACAACTACATACGATATCTTGCCCCTATTCTCTTCTTATCAATAAAGGTTGACAATTCACATCCATTTCGAATCCACTTCCCTTCAGGAATTTTTGCTTTAGTCAAAATTCTTGCTGATTTCATTTCTAGCTCAATTGCAAGACCATTTCTAACCATAAACTAAAAAGAATGACGTTCTACCCATAAAGCTTCTAGGCGTGGTTCTATAACCCCATAATACAAATAACAACTTCTCAGTCCAATTTTTATATGTTGCACAGTTGTGGACAGGCTCGATGAAGGAATGAAGATGAATGTCGAGCAAAGAAAATGACCAAAATACCCTTGAGGGCCAAGAAGAGAAGCGTGAGATGGAGTCAGTAAAGGGCCTCAAAACTGACATATGACTTTGAAAAATCATAGAATTAATCCATGAGGAATTTGTTGTTGAGTCATATACCTTGTGAAGCTACAGATGTCTAATTTTCGTAGAAATTTACTTATCACAAATCTGAGTTGAACTCGAGAAGCTATGCATGATTGAAGGAACAAAGGTTTGAAGGGACGATATCGAAGGATGATAAAAAAGGAAGGGGCAAAAGAGATATTAACCGATCGGCCATCAAATAGATGCCCAGCTGTTGGCCAATGGCCAGCCGTCTAGAGATGGCCGCCCAGCCCTTGTTGGCTTATTTTAAAAAATTTGCTTTAAAACCTTTCTTTTTCATTTTCCCCTCTCCTATATAAATCCCCTCCTCTCACTTTGCAATAGACACTGATTGTCAAATACAATCACCTTTCTCCCTCTTGAAGACACTCTTAAGAGTTGGAGAAGTCTTTTCCAATATAAATATTTTTAGGTGTTTGATTACTCTAAACTCGGAAAGGGCACATCTCAAGAGAAAAATTATCTCCGCCCTCCCAATTTCTCTTTTATTTTTCTTGCCTAGAAGAAGCATGTTTAGGGTTATTATGAGTTGTTCTAACCCAATTTGTTTTGCAAGATGGATGAGCATGTCAAGGTAAGTCTGCAATCCTTGTCTTTTTAGAATCCTGCTTAGGAATTTAATTTCTTTACGAATGCTTATAAACATTGCCAGGAGTATATGTTTAGAATCATGCTTAAGAGTACGTGATTAGAATCAAGCTAGAAAAAATTTAGTTACTTTGATGAATTTTAGGAAATAGCATAGAATAGGTAAAAATTATCGTTTTGCCCTTGAATATCATGTTTGAGCTAGAATAGCTATGATTGATTTTAATTGTTTGAATTAGGCCAGCAATACCATGTTTAAGCTAGAATATGCCATGAATGACATGTTAGGCTAGAAATGCTATAATAGAATTTATCAAAATCTAGGCTAGAATGCCATGATATTAAATTATGGCTTTGTTTGATTTTACTGTTGATGCATGTATGAATGTTTATTTATTAAGAAGTGTAGTTGTGTGATGCCATGAAGTAGTGATGGACTCACATTGATGGTGAGGGACCATCACTTAGAATAAATATTCAAATATATGAACATATGGAATATTTTATTTTATTGGTGAATAACAAATGTTGTGATCCTCTTCCCTTCCCCCATGTTTGATGAAAATGTAATCTTTTCTCCTCCCTCTTTCTATGTATGAACATACAACTGTCATATGCTTAATGAAGATAAAAAAAATGAGAATGTATGCATAAAATGAATAACGCTAAGCGGACTAAGTAACAACACGAGTTATTCCTATTTGGCATTTCCTAAGTAGAGGCCAGATTTATATGAGCTGGTAAAAAAATTCGTAACCAACTTTCGGAACCCATCTCTGAAGGGATGAGGGTAGTTTAGGTCCTAAAATGAGAGATCGAATTGCCCCCATTCATTCCCAATTGAATAATCGGGTGGTGACTCCTTTCTCGAGACGTGCCTATGGCTCGTTTGTGTTCGCTTAAGTCTCGAAAGAGGTTTTGACACAGTGTTATGTGTGAACGGGGCTTTCATCTCACTAGAGTGTTTGCGACCGTAACACTGCGTCAAAGCCTCTTTCCGGACTCAAGGGAACATAAACGAGCGATGGGCACGTCTGGAGAATGGAGTCACCAACCAATTATTCAATAGAGAATGAATAGGGGCAATCTGATCCCTCGCTTTGGGACTTAAACTACCCTTATCCCTTCAGAGATGGGTTCAGAAAGTTAGGTACGAGTCATTCGATCCGCCCAGATATAAATCCGACCTCCATTCAGGCGATACCAAATAACAATAGCTGGTATTATTACTTAGTCCCCTTAGCGTTTTTAGTTTTATGCACGCATTTCATATTTTATCTTCTTTTCTTTAGTTATGTGAAGTGATTATTCAATCAAAGCAATTGCATATTAATACATAGAAAGAGAGAGGAGAATAGAGTTACAATTCCTTTCAAACATGGGATAAGGGAAAAGGATTACATCCATTATTCTTTAATAATAAACTAAAGTAGTTCTACTTATAACACTCCAAATATAACATTCACATAAATCAAGTATTCAATAATAAAAGAATATTCATGCAAATCATACATTTAATAAGCAATCAATTCGAGATTCGGTAAATAAAGAATTCCTCACCACCATATGTGAGTCTATTCCATGTTTATCAAACTCTACATGCATATTCATACATATATCATTTTTAGTGATGGTCCCCCACCATCAATATGAGTCCACCATCACTTCATGGCATTATTCTAATTAAAGAGTATTCGTGGTTCATTCATCATTCATTAATCAATTAATTTAATACAAAGCCATAATCTAATATCATGGCATTCTAGCCTAGATTTGATAATTCTATCATGGCATTCTAACCTGTTGCTATTCTAGCATAATTCATAATTCATGGCAATTCTAGCCTAATCATAGTTATCATGGCATATTCTAGCCTATTGCTATTCTAGCATGATTCATATTAATTCATGGCAATTCTAACATAATCATTGTCATCAGGACATATTATAGTCAAAACATGGGATTTCTAACCTAATTCAAGCAATCGACTTCAATCATAGCTATTCTAGCTCAAAGAAGACATCCAAGGGCAAAATGGTATTTCTTGCCTATTCTATGCTATTTCCTAGCATACATCAAAGCAAATATAAGTTCTCCTAGCATGATTCTAAGCATATGCTCCTCAACATATTTCTAAGCATCTGCGAAGAAAAATAAATTCCTAAACATGTTTATAGATAAAGGAGGATAACAGACTTACCTCGACATGCTTATCTATCTCGCAAAAAAAAAATAGGGGTTAGAACAATTCATAATAATCTTAGCATGCTTCTAAGCATAAAATAAATCCTAAACATGCTTAATCTAAGCATAAATAAACCTAAACATGCTTAATTCTAGGCAAGAAAAATAAATAAGAAAATATGAAACCTAAACATGTTTAATTCTAAGCAAGAAAAATAAAGAAGAAAATGTTAGGGAGAAAAGAAAACTGCTCTTAGGACATACCATTTCCAGTTTTAGAGCAATATAAAACGTCCAAAAAATATTAGACGAGAAAGGACTCCTTCGAATTCTCACAAGTGTGTCCTAGAGGGGGGGAGAGAGAGAGAGGATTTCTGGATGCCTTGAGAAGTGTGCCTAAGGTGTGCTTACATAGACTTTCCTTGAAGTGAAAAAGTGATAAAAAACCAAAGTCGGATTCTGATAAACAATAACACGTGAGAAGTACCACGTCAACAGTGTTGTAACTGTTTGGTCTTCCTATTGTACAATTTTGTAATGCAGTCCCTTATGACCATTGTCTATTCAATTGCTTATAATGTTTTGAGTTCAACTCTAATTCAGGATCTGTAAAATTTCCATGAAAATTAGACATCCATAGCTTTGCAAAGGTATATGACTCATCATCAAATTCCTCTTGGATTAATTTCTGTGATTTTCTGAAATCATATGTTAGTTTTCGAGACCTTTCACCAACTCCCTCTCATGTTTCCTTTCTTGGCCTCCAAGGGCATTTTGGTCATTTTTTTACTCGACATTCATCTTTATTCCTTCATCGAGCCCCAAAAATTTAGTGTCTATAGCTTCCCCTCTACTTTGGAGAGGTTTGTGAGGCATAAAAGTCAACAAAGTACTATTGCTTTGTTTTGCTTTCTTCCCTCTCGACATCTTTGCCTTCATTCTTATTCTATCAGACTTTCTCATTATCTCTCTCTCTTCTCCTACTCATGCAAAAAAGTGCGTCCATTTAAGGACAGATGTGCCCATTCAAGGGTAGATGTGCCCAACCAAGGGCTAATGTGCCTATTCAAAGGCTAATGTCCCCCATCTAGGGGCTAATATGCCTATTGATACGATAATATGCCCATCGAAGGGCTAGGACGCATCCTTATGATGCTATGATAAAACAATCTTCAGTATGCCTACTTCCTAGGGTTTAAAACACGCTTAAGTACCTACTTTTTAAGGCTTGGTAACACTCTTCAGTGCACCTATTTGAAATGCTTGAAAGCATCCTTATGGTGCTATGATAAAACACTCTTTAGTGCACCTACTTCCTAAGGTTTAAAATACTCTTAATTGCACTACTTCTTAGGGTTTGGTAGCACTCTTCAGTGCACCTATTCTAAGGGCTTAAAACACTCTTAAGTGCACATATTTCCTAGGGGTTTTGACACTCTTCAGTACGCCTCCTCTTAGGGCTTATGCCTATTCTAAGGGTTTAAAACACTCTTAAATGCACCTATTTCCTAGGGTTTCCTTCTAATGCATGCCCACTGCAAAACTTATGTCAGGCACTGCTTTGCAGTCTTTAGACCTTCTCGCTCTTCGTGCATTCGGCTAAGTATTCTTCATTCCTCTTTGATCTCTCTAGACTTTGCATTCATTAGGTTTGCCCCTCTTTTGACTATTCCTCATTATTCTTTCGATCTTTGTATTCATTGGGTTTCATGCCCTTCTTTCGAGTATTCTTGCTTCTACTCTCGATTTCTTCTGGTCCACTAGGAAATCTCTTGAGTTCTTCATTCTAATGTTGTTCATTATCTGAATCATTGGGGATCGATCCCTTGTCTTTGCAAATTCCTGTAACGTTCAAACATTTCTAATGTAAAAGCAATTTAAGTTTTACCTTGTTCAATGTGTTCCCTAACAAATAGCTTTCAAGTACCTGGAAGAATTCTTCCCTGTGATTTTAGTAAACGATTCTTTCAACTGATATTGCTCTTTTTTCCTTATGAGTTGTTAAATCATTGCCATGGCCGGGTGCTTATCATTGATTCTATTATGAAAGTCTTTGAGCGCTTTAGGATAGATGAAGAATTCTTCTTTTTTCCTTCTTTTCTTTCTTCTTTCTTTTCTCTTCCCTCTCTATTTCTTTTTTTTTTTTTTCCTTCTCTCTTTCTTTTCTTTTCCTCTTCCTTTTTCTTTTTCTTCTTTTTCTTTGTTTCCTTTACGTTCTCTCTTCTTTTCTCTTTTATTTTTTTTTCTTCTTTCTTTTCTTTTTTTTTTTTTGGCCTCTAACCATTTTACTCTTCTAACTATCTAACTACGAATCTTCTTCTTTTTTCAAATCCTTTCTTCAAGATGACCTTTCATCTTCAAGGCGATGAACGTCAAATTTCTTCTCCAAAATTCTCTTTTTAGAGTAGTCTTCAAATTCATTTTTCAAATCAGATGCCTTTTGAAGGTGGATGCCTTCTTCTTCTTCACGGGAGATTTCTTCTTCAATTGGATGCTTTCTTTTTCTTCATGGAAGATTCCTTCTTCAATATGGATGCCTTCTTCAAGGGAAATTCCTTCTTCAAGGCAGATGCCTTCTTCAAGAGAAACAGCTTTTTTTAAGAGATATTCTTTCTTCAAGATGGATATCTTCTTCAAGGCAATATATTCTTCTTACAAACTATTCTGTCTCACCTAGATCATGTGAGCTCCTTTGAGGAAGTTTGACTTGTTCTAGGTGATTTGTAAATCATGCAAACTGAGTGTCTTTTGGACTGTAGTCACGCTTCTTGTGTGGTTGACCATCGCAAATCTTTATTCTCGAATGTGGTCTTCTTGGACAATCCTTATTATTATGGTAATCCAATCCTCATCCATAAGGTTGTCCTTCTTCTGGCATCTTGTACTATTTAAAAACTTCATTCAAGCATTTAGCATATCATGTTGCTTCAATTGATCATTATATCTCATCGAGACTAAGCTGCTTGTCCAAGTAACTCGCATATTGTGTTGTTTCTATTCCCTTTCTTTTGCAGTTATCCCCAGTATTTCATACTACTTTGTGATTCTAGAAAACTTGGTCACTTTTGGTCTGTTTACCATTCTAATAAGTCTTCTCACTATGTATTTTTCATGTTTCCTATCATTCTTTGACCAATTATTAGTCATAAAATGCAATACTATGCAATGCAATGTGAGTACCACGAGTCTTTCGATGTAGGATGCTTCTCATGTATATGTTATAAATGTCTCATCAGTACAAGGTAAAGCACTAATCTATACTTTATGTATGTATGACTTCTATCCCAATAGTTTTTCTAACTATATGATTCCTTTGCTTGAACTGGACGAGTCGTCAAGAGGTTGCTTGTCAAGATTAGGAGGTTGAACATCTTTAGGTTTAGGCTGTTGTTTCTTTAGTTGATGTTGATGATAAGTAAAGACTATCACCATTGGCCTTCTTTTTCCCTTCTACTTTTCTTCACCCCTTTCAATGCTTCTTCTCATAGTTCAACATGTCTGAGTTTCTTCTCAGACTCGCTAGCCTCTGTTGAGGCATCTAAAGGATGACCACTAGAAGCAACTCAAGTCCAGCAGTCTATGCAATCTGAAATTCCTTCGACACATAAAGTTTGACATCCCCTTTCTCAAGGATTTGCACGACTTTCTAGGTTTCTCATGATTATGTCTTCTATTTCAATAGGCAAGGCTCTAACCCTTCCTCTGCCATTCGCTTCTCATTCGCCATCGATGTCTTGCCAACTTTTCTAACTTAGTAATGGTGGAGTAACATTATCTTCTCTCAAGTCTTTGTTTGAAATGATGGACAAGAGCACATCTGATCGGCTTTGCCTTCTCCAGTTTTTTCTTCTTATGCAATTTCTATTAGTCTCACCAAATGATCTCAGAGACCCATATCCTATGGACATCATTCATCATATGGGACCTGGTTTCACCATAGTTTCCTTGATTCTAGCTGAGACATTGATTGGACTAATCGAGTCAAGGTTGATCCGAGTCAAGGTTTGGTGGCAGCCTTCTGCTTCTTTAGGTTCTTCTTCTAACCTTAAATTTGGCCTAAGCTATCTTTTCGGATTTTTGACTTGGTGGGTTCTTCTTCTTCTTTTTATTTATGCTCTAGTTTTTGCCTAAATCGCCCTTTCAGGTTTTCAACTTAGTGAGCTTACCCTAACTTTTGCCTGAGTAGCTCTTTTCGGGTTTTCAACTCAGTGAGCTTTTTCTTTTCTTTTTTTTTTTTCTTTCATGCCTTAACTTTTGCCTAAACTACTGTTTCGGGTTTTCAGCTTAGTGGGCTTGCCTTGATTTTTGCCTAAGCCACCTTTTCAGGTTTTCGACTTATTAGGCTTTTTCTTATTCTCTTATTTCTCTTCATATTTGGCTACAAGAGAGGTTGTACATTCTTACATTTCCTTCAAGATGATTAAGGGAATTCTATCTGACATGACTTTCAAGACAGTTAGGGTAATTCTTTACCCCCTTGCCTCTTTTCTTTTTCAATATGACTAGGCAACTCTCTACTCTTTGCTTCTTTTCACTTCTCAAGATGAATGGGTAACTCTTTGCCCTTTGCTTCTTTTCGTTTCTCATTCTATTTGCTTCTTAAGATGAATGGGCAACTCTGTGCCCTTTGCTTCTTTTTGCTTCTCAATATGAATGGGTAATTCTTTACCCCTATATGAAGAGTTTAGTATTGTCTTGGGGAATTTCTTCATCCAACTTCAAAGGCATTACTCCTCCTTCTTTGTAGACATTCATGCTAGACAAAATGGCTCACTCTATATATGGTGCTTCCTCACTATTGGTGGCAAAGGTGCTTCTTTAATACTTTTAATTGAAACTATCCACAGATTTTCTTCTTTCTAACACGTTTTCAATAAACCCAACATCCCCTAACAACAGGTTGAAATGCTGAATGTGAGTTGTGTATCAATTTGATTTACATTCAAGTTCCTCAAGGATTTCTCAAATTCAATAGCTCAATGATAATGCATTAACATCGTGATTGTTCACAATATCGACTCTAAGCCAAATTATTTCATTCGAGATTCTTCGTGTGTGTGTAGCCAATCATACTTCACTTGTTAAGACTCAAATAGCTTTTGTAAAAATAAACTAGTGATCAATCTCTAAAGATAGAAGGACTACCATAAGCCCGCTTTTCACAACACTTTCCACTAAATGTAGGCTCATCACAACATTAAGGATCATTAGGGCTTTATCAAGCTTGTAATGAGAGGCTGGGGTCAAGGTATGATAAAGGAGACTATAAGGCTATCTCAGCCATAATCATACAATCATTCTAGTTTTTAATTGTGAGCATCAACTTCTTCTATTTGTACCCCCAAACTTTGAGTTTTCACCCACCTTATTTGCTTTACTTTTGATTTTGAGTGGCTGCACCCCTACACTTTACACGTAATGGGATTAGCACTCTTCTTTTCTTTTTCTTTCTTTTTCTACTTTTATTCTCTTTCTCTCTCTTTCTTTTTCTCTTTTCTTTCCTTCCCTTTTCTTCTTTTTTTGAACTCAAAATTACACAAAACCTTGTCAACTTCCTTTCATTCCCCCACAAGTATGGCTCTCAATGCTCTTTTCTAGAATGTTCATGATGCGTTCAAAACTAGCAAGTATACTAGTCACACAAGTAATAAAGTGATAAGTAGATATCGTTCCCACGAGGATTGATTCTAATTGAATTTGTTATTTTCCAGCAACAATAAACTAAACAGGGGGTTTTGTTGAATGATTAACTAAATGAAATAAGAATGCAAATGAAGAATAACAAAACAGAAGTTAATTTGAGAAAAGATCAATGAAGAAATCTGGTTAAGGGATCCTTTCTTCTACCACAAGATATGGATTTGCAAATTAATCATAGAATTGTCATCCAATTACAGCATTGAAGTTATCAACCGTAGATAACAACAAGCTCTGTTACCCCAATCTTTTCTTACTTTGTTATTAAATAAAACAAGCTCTTTATTTAATCTCTATCAATTAAACAACCTAGAACAAGCTTTCTAAGTTTAATTCGATGGAAGCATTACGATAAGAAAGATAGGTTGATCTAAGCAATAATCACACAGCTTCGGATTATTTAACCTAGGTTGTATTTTCCAATTGCAATCTCTGATCACAATTTTGCTACTAATGATTCGAAATTCATGACAATTACGGATTAGGATTTCTAATATAGCAATAGACAACAACCAGATTATATTCAGTTGGCCACCCCAAATACAATCAGCAAGCAATCATAAGCATTAGATATGGGAAAATGCAAACAACTTCAATTAGAGAATTGGATAACAATTTCTTACACAATCAACTCACAAAAACCATAGCAAGGGCTTTGAAATCACCCTCAACCAATTCAGGTTCAGTTACACATGTTAAAAAACGTAGTCAATATAACACAATACAAAAACATTTCAGAAAATGAAAGGGAAAGGAAGAAACTTAGCAAATCATTTGCAAATCTCCTTAGATTTGTAGTTCTTCCTCTTTCCAAGCTTTCTTTCTCCTTGAAGAACTCCAAAAGATGAGAGAATTCCAGAGCTGCAGCCTCCAAGTCGTTTCCCCCCTCTTCAAGTTCTCAAAATAAAACCCTAAAATGTGTTTATATACTCTGCTACAGTAACTTGCTATAGTGCCCCGTATTTAATAACGTGCTACAGTGATATGTGGAATTACAAATATACACTTCTCATACCATTTTTATCACAACTTTTGGTACACTACATAAATTCGTGAACCGTAATTTTCTCCAAAAAATAGACTTCGAGAGCTTTCCAATGGTATATAGCATGTTATCCGGTTAATTGTATATCGATACAATTAACTCCGATAAATTGGTTGATTAGCAGAGGTAAAAATGAAGGGTTTTACTCTATTTTTGTGCAAGTTGCTCCAAAACTCCTACAAACATCAAAACCACACAAAAACATAAAAATACCAGGAATATAGCAAAGAAACATGGACGAATTGATATGAAAATGATATATAAATAGACACTTATCAAATTCCCCCCACACTTAGGCTTTGCTAGTCCTCGAGCAACTACGACAATATGAAATAAAACTAAACCGAAACAGAATCAACAAAAAATTAAAACACACAAATGCTTCATCTTGCAAACAGGCCTCAAAGATTGTACTTATTATAACCCAAGGAAAACTTCAAAATAATGCACTTGATCAAGAATTTTATCTCAAAGATTAGTTTCGCTTCACTTCAATTCCTCAAGTGTGTGTGTGTATAGCCATTCTCACCTAATCACTTGTAACCCGGATGAGTTTATACATAAAAATGAATCATATTTAATATTGAAGATGTGTGTATAAATGAACTCCATAGGCTTGCTTTTCAAGTCACTCTCCACTAATATAGACAAGCACAACACTAAGAATCAAGTAGGGCTTTATTAAGCTTGTAACGTTTGGCTTAGGTGAAGGTATGATAAAAGATAATAATTTGGCTCAAATCACCCACAAACACATAAATCATTCAAGACTATGTAAAGCTCAACCCTATAACACAACTTCATTTCAATTCATCAGGTTACTCCCCCAAACTTATTTAGAACACTCAATCTTTTTTTTTTTTTTGTAGACAACAAAAGAAAACTACACCCCCACACTTTGTTGTTTCATTCTTTTTAAGAACACTTAAGGGTATAGATCTCTTATTCTTCTTCTTTTGTTCTTTTTGTTCTTTTTTTTATTTTTTTCTTTTTTTTATTACACTTCCCCTCCCCCACACTAAAACAACACATTGTCCTCAATGTGTAAGTACGTGGACGATAAGTACAGATTAGCTTTTTTTTTCTTTTTTTCTTTTTTTCAAATACAATAGAACTCACTTGCATTGCTTATGACACATCCCAACCTCCTCTAACTTCCCAAAACCAGAACATAGCTCAAAATTTAATTGTGAATGATCTACATGCTCATAGGTAAGGGATTAACTGTTTGAAACAAAATCATTTTAGGTTAGGAAATCTTTTAGTGATTTAACAAAGAAAAAGGATTACAAAGGCTCAAAGGGATAACTAGGGATCAATTTCAGTCAAGGTTGGCTATTAAGGCTCAAACGGTCCAAAGATGGCCTAAATCATTTCCCCAATGTTGCACAGTCTAGGATTTCACCTTGATGAACACTTAAATATGTATGTTTAATAAGAGCTTAGTTCATCATATTGTATTAATAGTGTCATTAAATTCATCAACTTAAGCATATTTGTAGTCTTTGCATCTTTGGAATTAACTTCCTCTTAATTTTGGTTTTGTTACACGTTTGGTAAAATGGGCATAACTCTCTATTTATAGATCAGAATGGTTCAATTCTTAATGTTTTGGAAATATGATTCAATTGTCTACAAGATTGTATTTCACAAGCATCATCAAATTCGAGTTCTTAGTGGACCAAAATTGAGGTTGAAGTGAACCCATCTACAGTCTCGACCCAATCTGACCATGCCTCAGTATTTGGATCGTATCTCTCAAAATACATATCCAAATTGTGCAAATCAATATGTTATAGAAAGCTGAGAGAAATATCTACAACTTTAATGAAGACATGTGATTAAAATTCTCAATATTTCAATGTCAAAATTGATGGTCAAAGTCGGTGCCTAATGATCCCAATTGTCAAAGATATTTACAACTAATATTTGACAATAATGCCCTTGTAATTTGACAAGTTTGCCCCTGGATGTATCTATAAATAGTGGTGCCTTGTGACCCATTAGGGCATCTTGGCCTTGGCTGGAACATTTTGGCTTTGGCTAGGATCTTGTATTGTGTTTTGTGTGTTTATGTTATTAATGAATTTCCTTTTTCTTACATTTTATTTTCTTTCTATTATAATGTTCTTCTAATTTCTCTTTTGCTAAGGTGAAAGGGTGAAACCCTTGATATGAGAATAAGGATTCTCTAACCCTTAATATGTGCTTAATAATCTTAATCTTATAATGTTTATTCAATATGATTTATATTTAATTTCTTAATCAATCTTGACACCACTCGTAAAGTGGAGGTCTTGATCCATTGTCGACAATCCTTGGCACATCAAATGCTTGGATCCTTTCTAGATGATGTATGGTTCTTCCTTACCGACACGAATCTAGTTAGGAACCTTGATTTGTTGTAGACATATGATGATTGGCACATTGGATGCTTGAACCCATTTACAAGAAGTGGTATAAATATTGGTAATGAAAAAAATATAATTCATATAACTAAAATGGGTTAATTATCCTTATTTGAAATATCAAGGGCGGATCCCCTAACCTTAGCCTTCATTGTTATTGTGTTAATTCCCTTGTATTTTAATTATTCTATTGTTTATGAATGATGTGTTCGAAACTAGCAAGTATACTAGTCGCACAAGTAATAAAGTGATAAGTAAGATATCGTTCCCACGAGGATTGATTCTAATTGAATTTGTTATTTCCAGCAACAATTAACTAAATGGGGGGTTTTGTTGTTTGATTAAGTAGATGAAAAACTGAATACGACGGTAATTAATGAATAACACAATGCAAACTTAATTGAAATGGGAATTAATCAATGATAGAAATCTGGTCAAGGGATCATTCTCCACCACAAGATATGGATTTGCGAATTAATTGTAGAATTATCATCCAATTACACCATTGAAATTATCAACCGTAGATAACAATAAGCTTTGTTATCCCAATCTTTCCTTACTTTGTTGTTAAATAAAACAGGCTCTTTATTTAATCTCTATCCATTAAACAACCTAGAACAAGCTCTCTACATTTAATTCAATGGATGCATTACGATAAGAAAGATAGGTTGATCTAAGCAATAAACACACAAGCTCGGATTATTTAACTTAGGTTGTATTCTCCAATTGCAATCTCTGATCACAATTTGCTACTAAGGATTAGAAATTCAAGACAATTACGGATCAAGATTTCTAATCTAGCAATAGACAACAACAGATTATATTCAGTTGGCCATTCCAAATACAATCAGTAAGCAATCATAAGCATTAGATCTGGGAAATTACAAGCAACTTCAATTAGAGAATTGGATAACAATTTCTTACACAATCAACTCACAAAATCCATATCAAGGGCTTTGAAATCACCCTCAACCAATTCAGACTTAGTTACACATATTCAGATAGAATACAAATACAATACAATATGGAGACATTCCAGAAAATGAAAGGGAAAGGGAAAACTTAGCAAATTTGATGAAAACTCTTAATCTTGTAGTTCTTCCTCTTTCCAAGCCTTCTTTCTCCTTCAAGAACTCCAGGAGATGAGAAAAATCCAGAGCTGAAGCCTCCCACACGTTCTCTCCCCTTCACGTTATCAAAATAAAACCCTAAAATGTGTTTAAATACTCTGCTACAGTAACCTGCTACAGTGTCTCGTATTATACCTGTCTCTTATACACATCTAGATGTGTATAAGAGACAGCTATACCTCTCACACTGTTTTGATTACAACTTTTGGTACACTGAATGGATTTATAAACCGTAAATTTTTCCAGAAAATAGACTTCGAGAGATTTCCAACAGTATATAATATGTCATCGGGTTCATTGTATATCAATACAATTAAATCCGAGAAGATGGTTGACTAGCAGAGGTGAAATGAAGGGTTTTACTCCATTTTTGTGCAAGTTGCTCCAAAACTCCTACAAACATCAAAACCACACAAAAATATAAAAATACCAAGGAATATAGCAAAGAAACATGGACGAATTGATATGAAAAAGATATTTAAATAGACACTTATCAATGAACTTTTTATTTTATTTACTATGGTAGGTTCTACCACCTATTTCCATGGATGGTTTTACCTCCTCTTGCTTTTTGTTTTATATTTGAATGGTCGGTAATACCGCCTACCATCTTACATATTTATTGATATCATCTTGTCATTTCTTTGAATTATTCAATCATATTGCTTATCTTATAATTTGTAACGCTAAAATCCCCTTCCTCGTGGATCGACCTCGGTCTCACCGGGATTATTACTTCGACACTCCTATACTTGGGAGATAATCCTTTTTTGGATGTGTCACGCCTCGAGTCACCATCAAACAAGTTCTAGAATTCATTGAAATCTGAAGAAACATTTAAATTACATAAACTATCTCTAAGTGAACAAATAACTCAGTGATAATAGCTCAGTGCTCAATGTTGCACAAGGAATCAAAAGCAAAGCGAAAACCAATAAACATTTCAAGCACACAGATCCATGCATCATTTATCATTTTCCAAGAGTTATTCTTAATTCAATCATTATCTTATCATCGACCCACAAAATGCAAGAAAAGAGGTACGTGGCGTTGTTACACCTGAGTCAAGATTGTATATTTCAACAATTCTTAGGACCAGTAGCCCGCAGACTTAAGGTTTCCAGCCTATATACCTTTATTATGAAAGAACAAAACAAGAAACAAGACACTTCAAATAACATGAAATAAACAAACTACAGATTTATTTAGAGAGAATGCGTTTCAAGGGTTAAAGAAACCCGATATTCTGCCATTCTCAGGTTTTTCCACAATTGTTTTTTTTTTTAAATCAAAACTGATAAAGATCAAAACACATAACAACTCTAAATTACGCAAAACTAAACTCACTCATAAAATAACAAAGTTCAACAAGTCAGCAAACAAAAACAAGTTAGTTAGAATGGGTCTAAAAAGTTTAGAAGTTAGCCTCCTTATTCAGCCATTATGGATTAAAGAAATCCAGAATGCGTTTCAAGAGAACTTGAACTTTTTAAGCCACCACTCTAAAAGCCAAGATTAGAAAATATTACCCAAGGTGAAAGAAATAACCTGAAAAAAACTCAAAAGAAATGACATAAAAAAACACAAATAAACACAATAAAGAGAAAGCAAACAAAAATGAAGCAAACTAGCAGATAGAGATTACAGATGGAGCGTTAAATCCAGTTTACGCCTCTTATTGCCTTCTCCAAACCAATCTATCCGAGCTATTGCTGGATCAGGTGAATAGACGAATGCTTGTAATTTATCAATTAACTCCCCTGCAGTTGAAGCTGTAACCAGGATTTGTCTCGCCGACTGTGAGATGAAGTTTTTTTCTACTGCTTGATCAAGAAAAGACAACAAACCATCAAAAAAATTATTGACATTTAACAAATCAATGGGTTTTCGATGGATGTTTAGCTGTGCCCAAGAGGTGATTTGAAATATCTTCTCTAATGTACCATAACCACCGGGCAAAGCTATAAATGCATCAGATTTAAGGACCATATGTGCAATACGCTCATGCATGCTAGAGACCTGTAACTCTTCCCCCATTGTGTTGCCTATGATATCTCGCACAGCTAATGGTTTAGGGATAATGCCGATAACTTTACTTCCTCCCAAGGATGCAGCTGTCGACACACACCCCATTAACCCAAGACTACCCCCTCCATAAATCAAATGAATACCCCTCGCAGCTAATGTCCTACCAAGATCAAGAGCTGCTGTTTTAAACTCTCCATCTTTACCAAATTGCGATCCACAAAATACGCATATATTTTGGAATCGCCGAATTGGTGCTTTCTCCATTTCTACAAGTGCTCTAACCTTGTGTAAGACAATGATGCACGTTAGGTAATATGCTTTTCAAGTGTAAGACATGTTATAATAATGACATTTGAAAATATGGAGAATGGATATATACACACGTAAAACTCTCAAATTTGACACATGGGGACATAATTTCAGTGGGGGTTGCTCGATGCAGATTTATCGCCCCAAGATTTGAAAAAAATGAGATATGCTTTCGGCGGGGTTTGATAAAACCTACACACTTGTCTCCCACGTGAAACATAAAAAATGGAGATATACTTTCGGCGGGGTTTGACAAAACCGCCACACTTGTCTCCCACGTGAAGCATGAAAAGTAGAGATCTACTTTCGGTAAAGGTTGACAAAACCTCCACACTTGTCTCCCACGTGTACTTATGCCATAGGGTAGTCATATGGTTTGTCAAAAAGAAAACTTGAAATTAAAACAAAATCAACAAACAACAACAACACAAAAACAACATTGATAATCAGATCAAACGAAACAAGAAAAAAAAAAAATTCGACAACAACAACACACATTCAAATGTACAAGTAGTTGTGATTGTGGCTCACATCTTCCTCTGGTTTTACGTCCAGTAACGGCTGAAACGCCTTCTATGAGCCGGGGATTTGCTTCCCATCCAGTTTTCTTATAAACTGACAAACAGGATTGTTTTTAGTCAGATTCCCTAGACTATAACACTGCAATTCATCACGAAATTGTGTCCATAAATTAAGCAATTCACGCTGAACAAGTCCATAAGAATGTGACTCAAGAGTTAACAAAACATTATCCAGCGACTCATTACTCAGACCATTATTAATAAACGAGAGTTCATCTTCTCTATTCCTGGACACAAAACCTAATGAACGACAAGTCTGGTTATAATTCCATCTAGCACATTTATAGCATACTTGTAACCTCTTCGCTCTACGCCTCTTGGCGTAGTAGCTATTTCCTAGACCAGGCATGTATTTTACGAGATTGATGTCAGGCTCACCTGACAATCTCACCATGGCTTCAATAAGCCATCGAATATCCACAAGCACATTTAGGAGCATCAATGCCCAAAGTCTAGTCATCCGTACTTTATAAATTTTAAACACAGCATTTTGAGGAAGTGAAGGGAAATATTTACGAAGGTTTGACAGAAAGATATCGGCATCCATTGAAGAGAAGAAAAGGAGAGATATTACCGATAATGCGATTGAGTTTGTTCTTCTCCCAGATATGCACGTTTCAAACCTTCGAACAATGGCTTCAACTCCCGTTTGAATGCTTCCTCAAGCTGTTGCACAACTGAACTCGAAGCATAGAATAATCAAATTAAACACAAGAAAAGAAAAGAAAAGAAAAGAAAATAGAGACACATAAAAGAAATAAAAACACAAGAGCAAACGAAATTCAAAAACAAACAACAAAGCAAATGAGACAGATGGCAAAGAGAGATAAAACCTGATCAATTATAATAGCCCATGAGAGGAATCTCCTCGAAACACAAAAATTGATCGTTACTACCTTCTTTTCTTTGTCTCTTTTTATTTATGTTTCAAAAACATTGGGTTTCCTCCCAATAAGCGCTTGGTTTAATGTCCTCAGCCTGACGTTATTTGTCCTCACCCATCAAGATAAGTTGGCTCGTAGAGAGGTACCTCATCGATGTCCTGCATCACTGAATTCTCATAGTAAGGCTTCAACCTGTGCCCATTCACCTTGAATACTTTATCCGTTTTTAAGCTCTTGATTTCCACTACACCATGAGGAAAAACATTAGTAATAACAAAAGGTCCAACCCATCGAGATCGTAATCTACCTGGAAATAACTTGAGGTGAGAATGAAATAAAAAAACTTTCTGTCCCACTTCAAAATTCTTCCTGGAGATCATTTTATCATGAAATGCCTTAGTTCTTTCCTTGTAAATTCTGGAATTCTCATAGGCATCATTTCTAAGTTCTTCCAATTCTTGCAGTTAAAGCTTCCTTTGTTCTCCAGCAGCATCCATCTCCATGTTACAAAGCTTTACTGCCCACCATACTTTGTGTTCGAGCTCTACTAGAAGGTGACATGGCTTACCATAGACTAACCTATACAGAGACATACCAATAGGTGTCTTGTAAGCAGTTCGATATGCCTAAAGTGCATCATTAAGTCGTAGGCTCCAATCTTTTATGTTCAGATTCACCGTCTTCTCGAGAATGGACTTGACTTCCCGATTTGAAACTTCAACTTGACCACTAGTTTGTGGATGATATGCAGTAGACACCTTGTGAGTGATGTTGTATTTCTTAAGCAAGGCTTCAAAAGATTTGTTGCAGAAGTGTGTCCCTCTGTCACTAATCATGGCTCTTGGTGTTCCAAATCTTGCAAAAATGTTAGATTTCACAAACTCTACAACAACTTTAGAATCATTAGTTCTCGTAGCTTTTGCTTCCACCCATTTAGAAACATAATCCACAGCAAGTATAATGTAAACATTACCAAAAGATGAAGGAAAAGGACCCATGAAATCAATACCCCACACATCAAAATCTCAACAATAAGTATAGGGGTTTGTGGCATTTGATTTTTGGCACTTAAATTACCTGTCCTTTGACAACGGTCACAAGCTTTGCAGAATAGATATGCATCTTTGAACAATGATGGCCAGTAGAATCCACAATCAAGAACTTTGAGGGCTGTTCTTTTTGGTCCGAAAGTGACCTCCACATGCATAAGAATGACAGAAGGTTAAAATTGAATTAAATTCAGATTCAGAAACGCACCTTCTTATCACTTGGTCAGAACAATGCTTCCATAAGTACGGATCATCCCATATGTAATACTTGGCAGTGTTCTTGATCTTGTCCCTTTGAGCTCGAGTCAAGTCATGTGGTAGCTTCTTCGTAACTAAGTAATTGACAATATCTGCATACCAAAGTGCTGCTACATGTAGGGACAACAATTGTTCATCTAGAAAACTTTCTTGTAATGGCAGTACATCCTCATCATGGACAATGCGACTGAGATGGTCTGCAACTAAGTTTTCACTTCCCTTCTTATCTTTGATCTCTAAGTCAAGTTCCTGTAAAAGCAGTATCCACCTGATAAGCCTTGGTTTAGCATCTTTCTTTGTGAGCAAGTACCTCAAAGCTGCATGATCAGAATAAACGGTTATTTTAGTACCAATCAAATAAGAACAAAATTTTTCTAAAGCAAAAATAACCGCCAGGAGCTATTTCTCAGTGGTAGAATAATTAAGCTGAGCATCATTTAAAGTTCGAGATGTATAGTAAATGGCATGTGGAATTCCACCAATTCGTTGACCCAAAACGGCACCCATAGCGTAGTCACTTGCATCGTAGATGATCTCGAATGGATGATCCCAATTCGGAGATTGGATTACTGGAGCCGAAGTCAAGAGTTCCTTTAGTTTCTCAAATGCCTCTTTGCATTTCTCATCAAATTCAAAGGCCACATCATTCTGTAATAATCTGCATAGGGGCAATGCTATCTTCGAGAAATCTTTGATAAATCTACGATAAAAACCTGCATGACCAAGAAACGAACGAATATCCCGCACACTTGTGGGAGGTGGTAAAGAACATATAAGATCTATCTTGGATTTATCCACCTCTATACCCTTAACAGAAATAACATGTCCCAAAACTATACCCTAATCTACCATAAAATGACATTTCTCCCAATTCAGAACAAGGTTAGTTTCTATACATCTTTGAAGTATAAGGGTAAGGTTGTCAAGGCATTTATCAAAGAATCACCAAAAACACTAAAGTCATCCACAAATACCTCAATAATGTTCTCAACATAATCAGAGAAAATACTTACCATACACCTTTGGAAAGTGGCAGGGGCATTGCAAAGACCAAATGGCATGCGTCGATAGGCAAACGTATCGAATGGGCATGTGAATGTAGTTTTCTCTTGATCCTCAGGGGCAATGACAATCTGATTATATCCTGAATAGCCATCAAGAAAACAATAGTGAGAATGACCTGCCAACCTCTCCAGCATTTGATCAATGAATGGCAAAGGAAAGTGATCCTTGCGAGTTGCTGAATTGAGCTTTCGATAATCAATGCAAACTCGTCAGTCGGTTTGGATACGAGTGGGGACTAGCTCATTATTGTCATTCTTAACCACCGTAACACCAGATTTCTTCGGAACAACTTGGACTAGACTCACCCACTTGCTGTCCGAAATTGGATAAATCACACCCACATCTAACAATTTCAGGATTTCTTTCTTGACAACTTCCATCATCGGAGGATTCAACCTCTGCTGTGCTTCTCTAGTGGGCTTGGATCCCTCTTCTAACAAGATGCGGTGCATGCATACGGCTGGACTAATACCTTTGATGTCAGCTATTGTCCACCCAATGGCTGTTTTGTGATCTCAGAGCACTTGGATGAGTTTCTCTTCTTGTAATGGTGTAAGACCCTTTGCTATTATGACTGGCAAAGTATTTTTCTCACCACGGAATACATGCTTCAAATGTTCTGGAAGAGGGTTAAGCTCTAAGGCAGGTGCTTTCATCACAGAAGGTAGAAGTTTCTCATTAGATAAAGGCAATTCAATGTACGAAACATCATACCTGTTTGTGGCGATAGCTATAGTCTCATCCAAGCTTACCACAGCTTCCTCCACTTCTTTAGACATTTGTATTAGCCTTCTCGGTTCTCTAGAATTTTCTGTCCCTATGTGCTCACTAATGGCTACTTCCAATCCATCCTTGCGAGTTAACTCAAAAAGTTGTTGTGCCAAAGAATCAATAACATCAACTGCAAAAACAGAATACAAGTCACTAGGGTACCTCATTGCCTAAAAAATAATGAAACGAATCACCTCACCATCAAACTCCATAGTGAGAGTGCCATCATGAACATCAATCTTAGTTCGAGCAGTTTTCAAGAATGGCCTCCTTAAAAGAATCGGTGTTGGATTGGCAGATGTCTCATCCTCCATTTCCAGAACATAGAAGTCTGCTGGAAAAACCAATTAATTTACCTGCACAAGCACATCTTCCACAACTCCCTTAGGATATGCATTAGAACGATCAGCAAGTTGAATTACAATATCAGTTTTCGCAAGAGGTCCAAGATTCAAAGAAGCATAAATAGAATATGGCATGACATTAATAGATGCTCCTAAATCTAACATAGCTCTTTCAAACTTGGTATTACAAATGGTGCATGGAATGGTGAACGTACCTGGATCTTTGCATTTCGGAGGAATTTTTCTTTGCAATACAGCTGAAACATTTTCCCCCACACTTACTTTCTCATTTCCCTTCCACTTTCTCTTGTTGGTGCATAACTCCTTGAGAAATTTTGCATAACGAGGTACTTGCTTAATAGCATCCAGAAGTGGTATATTTACCTCGATCTTGCGAAAAGTTTCCAGGATTTCCTGCTCTTGTTCCTCCTTCTTTGATTTTGCAAATCTGCTAGGAAAAGTTGGAGGAGTAACATATGAAGGAATATGGGTTTTAGGATTTACCTTAGAATATGATGTTTTATTCATGGTGGAAGTGGTGTCATCCCCTTCATCAGCTTGTGATTTCTTTGGTGGAATCTCTAATTGCTTTCCACTTCTCAAAGTTACAGCACTAGCATTTTCTCTTCGATTGATCACTGGCTGAGAAGGTAATTTTTCGGAGCTTTGACTCTCAAATTTGCTCATGTTACTGGCTAATTGTCCCATTTGATTTTCCAGGTTTTGGATACTTGCCCTAGTTTCCTGCTGAAATTGTATTGTGTTAGTGGCAAGTGCTTTAACAATATCCTGGAGAGACATACCTGAATTTTGTGGAGCTGGTTGTGGTGCTGGTTCTGGTATTGGTGGTGGTTGTGCTTGAAATGGTTGCTGCACCTTTGGTTGATTGAAACCTGGTGGTCGATTTGGTATGGCATTTGGGGCGATTGGTTGACGATTCCCATATCTTAAATTAGGGCGATCTCTCCATCCAGCATTGTAAGCATTAGAGAAAGGGTCATACCTTTGCCTTGGTTGTCCTGGAAATCCACCCATGGCATTGGCTTGTTCTGTATCTCCTTCTTGCAAAGTTGGACATATGTCGGTTGGATGGTCCATGGCAGAACATACTCCACATGCATAAGATTGTTGCATATGTCCTACAGCCATTTTTTTTACAAGAGTGGTAAGTTCAGAAAGTTAATGTTCAATGTTTGAAGTACTTACCTCATTTACTCTTTTTGGTAGTTGTGGCTCGAATTTAATGCTGAATTGTTGGGAGTTCACTGCCATGTCACTAATCAAACGTCTTCAACGTTCGGTGTTTTATTAACTAGTGCTCCATCACTAGCAGCATCAATGATACTCCTTTCCATTGGTAAGAGACCCTCATAGAAATATTGAATTAGGAGTCCATCACTAATTTGGTGGTTTGAACAGCTAGCACATAACCTTTTAAATCTTTCCCAATATTCATGAATTGATTCTCCATTGTGTTGTCAAATGCCACTAATATCTTTTCTAATATTTGTAACTTTCGAGGCTGGAAAGTATTTCTCCAAAAAGAGTTTACTCATCTCATTCCAAGTGGTAATGGTACCTGGTGGTAGATAGTATAGCAAATCTTTTGCCGAATCTGCTAATGAGAATGGGAAAGCTCTCAATTTAATTTGCTCTTCAGAAACGCCGGTTGGCTTCATACTTGAGCATACCACATTAAATTCTTTGAGGTGTTTGTTCGGATCCTCTCCTGCAAAACCATGAAATGTAGGCAAGAGATGAATCATTCCAGATTTAAGTTCAAAATCTATCTCAAAATTGGTGCTTATGCATAGCGGTTGTTGATCAATAATTGGAGCCGCTAACTCCTTAACAGTCTGATCATTTTCTATCGCCATTGCTTCGGATTCAGATTTGATTGAACTGCAAGAAGATGGGAGGGAAGTATGTCGTGCAAGGACAAATTCTAGAGGTGGAGTTGAAATTGACCGATTTAGCCTTAAATTCGAGGATTGGAGAAACTCCTTAATTCTCTTTAGTCGTTGATCCGCTTCTCCCTCGGACATAAAAGCCTAAACACAAACAATCAGGAAATAACAATCAAGAATCAGTAGTAAAAACAGAATAACAAATTGATTAGAAAATCAATCCCCGGCAACGGCGCCAAAAACTTGATGCGTTCGAAACTAGCAAATATACTAGTCGCACAAGTAATAAAGTGATAAGTAGATATCGTTCTCACGAGGATTGAATCTAAAAAAATTGAAAAAAAAAAAAAATTTTTTTTTTTTTTTTTTTTTTTTTTTTTTATTTTTTTTTTTTGGTTTTGTAAAATCAAAAGCAACAACAGAATAAATGGGGGGTTTTGTTGATGGATTAACTAAATGAAATATTAATGTAAATGCACAATAACACAACACAAAGTAAAATGAAGTGAAAAATCAATGAGAGACACTTGGTTAAGAGTTCATTCTCTGCCACAAGATATGAATTTGTGAATTAACATAGAATTGTAATCCAATTACAGCATTGAAGTTATCAACCGTAGATAACAACAAGCTCTGTTATCCCAATCTTTCCTTACTTTGTTGTTAAATAAAACAAGCCTTTATTTAATCTCTATCCATTAAACAACCTAGAACAAGCTCTCTAAGTTTAATTCAATGGAAGCATTACATAAGAAAGATAGGTTGATCTAAGCAATAATCACACAGGTTCGGATTATTTAACCTAGGTTGTATTTTCCAATTGCAATCTCTGATCACAATGTTGCTACTAATGATTAGAAATTGAAGACAATTACGGATCAAGATTTCTACTCTAGCAATAGACAATAGCCAGATTATATTCAGTGGCCACCCCAAATACAATCAGCATCTGATGCGTTCGAAACTAGCAAGTATACTAGTCGCACAAGTAATAAAGTGATAAGTAAGATATCGTTCCCACGAGGATTGATTCTAATTGAATTTGTTATTTCCAGCAACAATAAACTAAACATGGGGGGATTTTTGTTGAATGATTTACTAAATGAAATAAGAATGCAAGTAAAGAATAACAAAACAGAAGTAAATTTGAATGAAAAATCAATGGGAGAAAGCTGGTTAAGGGATCCTTCTCTACCACAAGATATGGATTTGCGAATTAATTGTAGAATTGTCATCTAATTACAGCATTGAAGTTATCAACCGTAGATAATAACAAGCTCTATTACCCCAATCTTTCCTTACTTTGTTGTTAAATAAAACAAGCTCTTTATTTAATCTCTATCCATTAAACAACCTAGAACAAGCTCTCTGAGTTTAATTCAATGGATGCATTATGATAAGAAAGATAGGTTGATCTAAGCAATAAACACACAAGCTCGGATTATTTAACTTAGGTTATATTCTCCAATTGCAATCTCTGATCACAATTTTGCTACTAATGATTAGAAATTCAAGACAATTACGGATCAAGATTTCTAGTCTAGCAATAAATCACAACCAGATTATATTCAGTTGGCCACTCAAATACAATCAGCAAGCAATCATAAGCATTAAATATGGGAGAATACAAGCAACTTCAATTAGAGAATTGGATAACAATTCCTTACACAATCAACTTACAAAAACCATATCAGGGGCTTTGAAATCACCCTCAACCAATTCAGATTTAGTTACACATATTCGGATAGAATACAAATACAATACAATATGGAGACATTCCAGAAAATGAAAGGGAAAGGGAAAACTTAGCAAATTTGATGAAATCTCTTAGGATTTGTAGTTCTTCCTCTTTCCAAGCCTTCCATCTCCTTCAAGAACTCCAAGAGATGAGAGAAATCCAAAGATGCAGCCTCCTCCACGTTCTTCCCTCTTCAAGTTACGAAAATAAAACCCTAAAATGTGTTTAAATACTCTGCTACAGTGACTTGCTACAGTGCCCCCGTATTATATATGCTACAGTGACTTGTGGAATTATATTTCTATACATCTCACACTGTTTTGATTACAACTTTTGGTACACTGAATGGATTTATAAACCGTAAAATTTCTCCAGAAAATAGACTTCGAGAGCTTTCCAACGGTATATAATATGTCATCGGGTTCATTGTATATCAATACAATTAAATCCGAGAAGATGGTTGACTAGCAGAGGTGAAAATGAAGGGTTTTACTCCATTCTTGTGCAAGTTGCTCCAAAACTCCTACAAACATCAAAACCACACAAAAACATAAAAATACCAAGGAATATAGCAAAGAAACATGGACGAATTGATATAAAAGTAATACATAAATATAGACACCTATCACAAGCAATCATAAGCATTAGATATGGGAAAATGCAAACAACTTCAATTAGATAATTGGATAACAATTTCTTACACAATCAACTCACAAAAACCATATCAAGGGCTTTGAAATCACCCTCAACCAATTCAAATTTAGTTACACATTTTCAAAAACGTAGTCAATACAATACAATACAAAAACATTCCAGAAAATGAAAGGGAAAGGAAGAAACTTAGCAAATCATTTGCAAATCTCCTTAGACTTGTAGTTCTTCCTCTTTCCAAGCTTTCTTTCTCCTTCAAGAACTCCAAAAGATGAGAGAACTCCGGAGCTGCAGCCTCCAAGTCGTTTCCCCCTCTTCAAGTTATCAAATAAAACCCTAAAATGTGTTTATATACTCCGCTACAGTAACCTGCTACAATGCCCTGTATTATACATGCTACAGAGATTTGTGGAATTATATTTCTACACTTCTAACACTGTTTTGATTATAACTTTTGGTACACTTAATGAATTTATGAACCGTAAATTTCTCTAGAAAATAGACTTCGAGAGCTTTCCAACAGTATATAACATGTCATCGGCTTCATTGTATATCAATACAATTAAGTCCGAGAAGATGGTTGACTAGCAGAGGTGAAAATGAAGGGTTTTACTCCATTTTTGTGCAAGTTGCTCCAAAACTCCTACAAATATCAAAACCACACAAAAACATAAAAATACCAAGGAATATAGCAAATAAACATGGACGAATTAATATGAAAATGATATATAATTAGACACCTATCAGCGATATTTCACAGCTATGAAGCCAAGGGCGGGGAGTGACCAACTATGGATGATAAAGGCAGAGATCTCTAACCGCTACATGAGGAAGTGAAAGTCCCAACCACGTATTCGTGTTTTACCGACAGTTTCTTTCTGATGCCCGCACTAAATCCTTGTGTTGCAAATGAAAGTACCTGCCCTGGTAGTGACTAAATGAAAGGAAGGGAAGAATGCTAGTGAGTAGGTATTAGTAGGACTCTCCCACTCCTCGGGGAAGAAGGAAGCAGACAATTATCAGCTTTCTCCAAGGGCTTGAGGGTGATCTTCCTCGCCCCACAATCTTCAAAGAAATAGCTCCTCCAATCCCAGCATACCTACCTTTTTAGCCAGCCAATTACTGAAGGAAGAATAATCTGCCTGAAGATAATTACTAACAAGATTCAATATAACCATCCGCCCTTCTTGCATACCCAAGTGCTCCTCCCACTGAGCCATTTTATAAGAAAAAGGGAAAAGGGTAAACTATCCAGTCAAACTACATAATCAGATAATCCATGGAAGACAGGGGTTGATCGAGTTTTGTGCCCCTTTTCGTTTTTGGGAATAGACTGATAGTTAGGCGGTGACTTACGTATCCTTGCATCACAAGCACCAAGGCGAGAACTAGGATCAATTAAAGAAAGATTTCAATCTTCCCATTAGCACCTTACATATGTTAGAAACGTTGGTTGCCTTAGTGCCATGTTATAGAAATTCAAATAAATCCGGCCTCTACTAGGGAAATACCAAATAATAATAGTTTGTATTAATACTTAGTCCATTTAGCGTTGTTCGTTTTATACATGCATTTCATATTTTATCTTCTTTAGTTATGTAAAGTGATATTCAATCAAAGCAGTTGTATATTAATACATAGAAAAATGAAGGAGATTAGAGTTACAATTCCTTTCAAACATGGGGGAAAGGCAAGAGGATTACATCCATTATTCTTCAATAATAAAATAAAGTAATTACACTTACAACACTCCAAATATAACATTCACATAAATCAAGTATTCAAGCATAAAAGCATATTCATGCAAACTATACATTTAATAAGCAATCAACTCGAGATACCAGCATATGTGAGTCTATTCCATGTTTAGCAAACCTTTACATGCATATTCATACATATATCTTTCTTTAATGATGGTCCATCACCATCAATATGAGTCCACCATCACTTCACGACATTATTCTATTAAAGTGTATTGATGGTTCATTCATATATTCATTAATCAATTAATTTAACATAAAGCCATAATCTAATATCATGGCATTCTAGTCTATATTTGATAATTCTATCATGGCATTCTAGCCTATTGCTATTCTAGCATAATCATACTTCATGGCAATTCTAGCCTAATCATAGTTATCATGGCATATTTTAGCCTATTGCTATTCTAGCATGATTCATATTAATTCATGGCAATTCTAGCCTAATCATAGTTATCATGGCATATTCTAGTCTAAACATGGCATTTCTAACATAATTCAAGCAATCCATTTCAATCATAGCTACTCTAGATCAAATAAGACATCCAAGGGCAAAATGATAATTCTCACCTATTCTATGATATTTCCTAGCATACATCAAAGACTATATAATTTCTCCTATCATGATTATAATCATGTGCTCCTAAGCATGATTCTAAGCATGTGCTCCTAAGCATATTTCTAAGCATCCGTGAAGAAAATTAAATTCCTAAACATGTGTCTAGATAAAAGAGGGATAACGGAGTTACCTCAACACGCTTATCTATCTCGCAAAACAAATAAGGCTTAGAACAATTCATAATAATCCTAGCATGCTTCTAAGCATAAAAATAAATCTTAAACATGCTTATTCTAAGCATAAACAAGCCTAAACATGCTTAATTGTAAGCAAGAGAAATAAATAAGAAAATATGAAGCCTAAACATGCTTAATTCTAAGCAAGAAAACTATAGAAGAAAATATGAGAGATAAGAGAAAACCGCTCTTAAAACATACCTTTTTCAGGTCTAGAGCAATGTCAAATGCTCGAAAAATATTAGACTAGAAAGGACTCCTTGGAATTCTCACAAGTGTGTCATAGAGGGGAAGAGAGGGAGAGGATTTCTGGATGCCTTGAGAAGTGTGCCCAAGGTGTGCTTATATAGGCTTTCCTTGGAGTGAAAAAGTGATAAAAAACCAATGTGGAATTTGGATGAACAATATTGGATGAACAATGACGCGTGAGCAGTGCTCTAGCTGTTTGGTCCTTCCTATTTTATAGTTTTGTAATGTAGTCCCTTCTGACCTTTTTTTATTCAATTGCTTATAACCTTTCTAGTTCAACTCCATTTCATGATCCATAAATTTCTATGAAAATTGGACATCCATAGCTTCACAACGGTATTTGACTCATAATCAGATTCCTCTTGGATTAATTTCTCTGATTTTTTGAACTCATATGTTTGTTTTTTAGACCGTTTACCAACTCCCACTCACCTTTCCTTTCTTGGCCTCGAAGGGCATTTTGGTCTTTTTTGTACTCAACATTCATCTCCATTTCTTCATCGAGCCTAAAAAATTTAGTGTCTACATCATGATCGCAAACATTTTGACGGGATGAAAGCCCCGTTCACAGTGGCGACTCCATTGGGAATATAAGAAGTTCATTATGATGAGAGTACCAAATTCTAATACCTCATGTTAGTATAATAAGTCATTGCATCACTATACATTTGCACACAATAAGGAAGAACTATTTAAACTAGCCGTGTGGCATTGGCATAAGAGGTCTTTAGCTCTATTCAACCCCTAGACGACTCATATTGGTGTCACCACCTTTGAACACGTCCCATTGAATTGCTATGAAAAGAGACCAGCCCAAGGGGGCATCTCTCACTTGAAGCAGCCCATACCATTAGACTATTGAAACTCAAGCCCATACAGATGACTCTAGAAATTTTCAATGGGATGAATATCCAAAAGCCATTATTGAATAGGATGTAAATTACCAATGATTAGAATAACATCAATTCAAAATCTCATGTAACCATGAACAAATGCCACATGTCAATTCACCCATAAGAACAAAATGGGAACATGTGCTGTGAGTTAAGGTTGTCATAACATTTTGAAAACTATGTTATGATAATCATGAAGAATCCAATATCAACATGAATGTTAGAATTAGGAGAGAGAATCTCATGTTCACATATCCAATGATGATGTGTTGGGAATGAAGCCTAAAACCCTAAGAAAAGAGACTCAACCCCACGTGTGTGGGAGGAATAAGGTTGGAAGGCTGAAAGCGTGTCTTTGCCCTTATATGAACATGCATAAATGCATGCATGCATGGCATTAACACTTTTGTTTTACAACCATCATTGCTTGGGTCAGACGAGGTGGTCATTTGACAAGAAAAGAAGATGAAATGATAGCACCCAACAACAACGATCCCAAATTAGCCCAACCGAAGCTGATATGACCATTTTCAACAACAAATGGACCAACTCATTGAAGCACTCCAAATGGGCCTAACCACATGAATCAGCCGCCACCTAAGGGTAATGATGATGGTGATAGTGATGGCGATGGTGATGGTGAGAATAGCCAAGGCAGAAAGAGAGGGAAAAGCCTAATCAATCTGGAAGAACCTAAATCGGTCAAGCAGTTGGCCAAGGACATGGAAAAGGTCCAATCCCTTTTGAAAAAGAAGAGGCTGAAAGGGGTCGAAGACTTAGATGACATCTTGCTGATGGGAGACCAAGATTTGCCTCTAAAGTTTCGCTTGCCAGACTCACCAAAGTTCATTGGAGAGGGAAATCACATTTGAGGCAATATGCAGACATCATGGCTACCACTCCTTTGATGCGGGAATATATCTTGAAGTATTTCATGCTATCCTTAAAAGGCAATGAAGTTGTGTGATATCACGATCTTCCTAAAAGAGTTTGAGAAGATTGGGAAGCGCTATCAAAACACTTCGTAGAATAATATCTCTACAACACCCAAGTAGGGGTAACTTTGAAGGACTTAGAGCTGACGCGTCAATGGAATCTTTCTAGAGTGTTTGGTCCATTGGAGGGCCAAAGTTGCAAAGATGACCACGAGGCCCATGAAGAAGGATTAAGTTCATATGGTGATCAATGGGGCCCATGCCTACATCAGTGATAGACTGACGGGATTTCCAATCAAAACCTTTGAGGACTTATATTATTCAGGCATCCAAATAGAAGATTTGGAGGCCAGACGAAAGAGAAGTAACAACAGAAGTCAAGAGCAATATGACCAGTTCAGTGGATTAGACAGTGAGGATGTATGAGTGCATGGGAAAATCCTTGACCTAGGTAAAAGAATAATGATGTTTTGAAATGTTTTGACATAAGAGTTGTGTATTTTTTTATGATCATCGATTAAATCATGACACTCATTGGAAATATTTTTGGCAATACATGAGATCGTGTTTTTTGCATGCTTGACTCTTCTTATTAGATGAGTTTCATTCTTGATTCTTTAATCATTTGAGCACAATAGCCATGAATATGAAACTTTATATTACTTAGAGAAATTTATGTGAATAAAGCTTAGTCTTGAGAGCTCGCAAGACTTTAGAACCTGTTTAATCATCGGTCGAGGCAAAATCCTAGGCTTCACAACATAAAGGAAGCAATTTAGGCCTTCTTTAGATCAATTGAGCCTTTCAAGCCCGTCTATAATTACTTCATTATCACTAGTATGCCCTATTGAGCCTAATCAAGCATTTTCTTTGTCTAACTATAAAATGTATCCTAACAATAGAAAAATTATCCTTACATAGTACCTTTCACCCATAACATATGAACATTCTAGAAAAAAGCATTGAGAGCCATGCTTATGGGGGAATGAAAGGAGGTTGACAACTTTTTGTGAAATTTTGAGCTCGAAGAAAAGAAGAAGAAAAAAAGAAGAAAAAGCAAAAAGAAGAAGAAAAGAGAAGAGAAAAACAAGCAGGGAGAAAATAGGAAAAAGAACGAAAAAAGAAAAGAAGAGTACTAATTCCATTGCGTGCAAAGTGTAGGGATGTAACGACTCAAAATGAAAAGTAAAGCAAACATAGTGGATGAAAACTCAAAGTTTGAGGGTAGAAATGGAAGAAGTTGATGTTTCTAATTAAAACCCAGAATGGTTGTATGACTGTTGGTGAGATAACCTTATAGTTTCCTTTATCATACCTTGACCTAGCCTATCATTACAAGCTTGATAAAGCCCTAATGATCCTTGATGTTATGATGAACCTACATTAGTGGAGAGTGGTGTGAAAAGTAGGCTTATGGTAGTCCTTCTATCTTTAGAGATTGATCACTAATTTTTCTTTACATAAAGCTATATAAGCTTCAACAAATGAAGTATGATTGGCTATACACACACATACAAAGAATCTTGAATGAAACAATTATGGATTAGAGTCGAAATTGTGAACAATCATGATGTCAATACATTACCATTGAGCTATTGAATTTGAGAAATCTTTGAAGAACTTGACTGTGAATTAAATTGATGCACAACTTACATTTAGCATTTCGATTCATTATTGGAGGATGTTAGGTTTATTGAAAACATGTCAGAAAGAAGAAAATCTGTCAACAATTTCTACTAAGAGTTTCAAAGAAGCAACTTTGCCACCAACAGCGAAGAAGCAGGATATACGGAAAAAGGTAGCCATTTTCTTTATAGCATAAATGTATACAAAGAAGAAGGAATGCCTTTGAAACTGGATGAAGAAATTCCCCAAGACGATACTAAACTTTTCATACAAGGGGTGAAGAATCACTTATTCATCTCAAGAAAAAAAAAAGAAGTAGAGAGGTAAAGAATTGCCTAACCATCTTGAAAATCCCAGATAGAATTATCTCAATCATCTCAGAAGAAGTGCATGAAAATGATGCTAGAATGGATAGCCTCTCTTGTAGCCAAACGTGAAGAAGAAAAGAAAAATAAATAAAAGCCTGCTAAGTCAAAAACCTTGAAAAGGTGGCTTAGGCAAAAATTAAAGCAAGCCCGCTAAGCTAAAAACCTGAAAGGGCAGCTTAGGAAAAATTTAGGACATGAAAAAAAAAAGTTAGCTAAGTTGAAAACTCAAAAAGGGTAGCTCAGGAAAAAGTTTGGGCAAGCTCGTTAAGTCGAAAACCCGAAAAGGGTGGCTTAGACAAAATTAGAGCATGGAAAAAAAAGAGAAATGAAATGAAAATGAAAAATGACTGAACCTGCTAGGTTGAAAACTTGAAAGAGCAGCTTAGGCAAAATATAAGGTTAGAAAAAGAAAACGAAGAAGCAGAAGACTGACACCGAACCTCTAACTGGGATCAATGTTGACTCGATTCAGTTTGATCAATATCTTAGATAGAATCAAGGAAAATATGGTGAAACCAGGTTCCATCTAAGGAATGATGGCCACAAGATGTGGATCTTCGAGACCGTTTGGTGAAACCAATAGAAACTACGTAATAAGGTAAGACTAAAGAAGGTAGAGCCAATAGGACGAGGTCTTATCCATCATTTCAAGCAAAGATATGACGGAAGATGATGTCACTCTACCGCCTCCAGTATGAATGCCTATGGTAGAAGTTGGGAATATGAAGGAGTTAATGAGATCAGATATTTTCAAAATTGGATAAATAACAATTGAGTATAGCAAAGAAATCCTCACACATAGGGGAAAGCTCTTCCATTGAAGTGAAAGACATGAGGATCCCAAAAGGTTGTGCATTCCTTAAGAAAATGAATGTTGAGCTTTACATGTTGAAGGAATTTCGGATTGTAGAATCCACTAGATTCGAGTCATTCCAATCATTGTCCCTTAAAAGCTTCAAGAAAGACTGGAAGGCCTTTGAGAATGACCTTAAACATATAAAAAATGAGGGAAGGCATTGGAAGGTGTGAGTAAAAGTGGAAAGGAAAAACTAAAGGTTAATGATGACGGTCCTCACTCGTCATCACTAACATCAATTGCAGAAGCAGTAACCTAGGCTTGAAGATGCTCACCCTCTCACTCTAGACACTCGATTTGCCGACGACCCATCTAGTCCAATCAAGAAGCACATAGTTAGAAAAGATAATTATGATAGACATCATGCATACATGAAACATAAAATGTTTTCTTGCAGGCTGGACAATTCAAAATAGCATATCCATAATTAATCGAGCATAATTAAGTATAAAATACTGGGGGTAACTGTGAAGGAAGTGGGCTCGACACCTAGAGGAATAGCAACAGTAGCAACACGATCTATAAGTCACCTGGGTCAGACACCTTGGCCGCGATGAGAACTGCATGATGTGCAAGTCAGTCCTAATGAGATCCAATGGAAGCAACACGATGTGAAAGTCAGACTTGAGATATAATGGAAGTAGCATGATGTGCTAGTCAGTCTCGATTAGACCTAATCGAAGCGACATGATGTGTAAGTTAGTCTCGATAAGATCCAATAGAAGCAGCACGATGTGTAAGTCAATCTCGATGAGATCTAATAAAAGCAACATGATGTGCAAGTCAGCCTCAATAAGATCCAATGGAAGTCGCACGACATGCAAGTCACTCTCAAGGAGATACAATGGAAGTAGCATGATATGCAAGTTAGTCTCAATCAACCTAATGGAAGCAGCATGATGTGCAAGTCATTCTTAATGAGACCCAATCAAGGCAACACAATGTGCAACTCAATCTTGATGAGACATAATCGAAGTAGCATGATGTAGGAGTTAGTATGGATGAGATCCATCAAAGTAGCACGATGTGCAAGTCAGTCTTGATAAGACTCAAGAGAAATAGCATGATGTGTGAGTCAGTCTTGATAAGACCTAATAGAAGCATCACGATATGCAAGTCAGTCTTAATAAGACTTAACGAAAACAGCATGATGTGTGAGTTAGTCTTGATGAGACCTAACATCAGCAACACGATATGAAGTCAGTCTTGATGAGAACTAGTAGAATCAGCATGATACACATATAATTTTTCATGAAACCCAACAGAAGCAACATGATGTGTCAGTTAGTCTTGATAAGACCCAACGAAAATAGCATGATGTACAAGTCAATCTCGATGATGCCCAATTGAAGTAGAACGATGTGCAAGCCGCCTGGATCAGGCTGCTCAATTTATCATAATGTGCAAGCTGCTTAAGCCAAGTAACTCGATCTTGATAAGACTTTTCTTGAAAAACATGATGTGCAAAGGCATCTACCTTGAAGAAGGAATCTCTCTCTCGAAGAAGGCATCTATTTTGAAGAAAAAATTTCGATTCTACTATAAAGAAAGGATTTTGAAGAAGAAATTTGACGCTCATCCATCTTAAAGATGAAAGGTCATCTTGAAGAAAGGATTTGAAAAATATTAGAAGATTTATAGTCAAATAGTTAGAAAGGTAAAGGGTAAACAGATCAAAGAAAGAAAGGGAGAAGAAAGAAAGAAAAAGAAAGAAGGAAAAGAAAAAAAAAAAGAAAAGAGAATAGAGAAAAGAGAAAAGAAAAGAGAGAAAGAGGAAAAGAGAGAAAGAAAAAGAAAAGTCAAAAGAGAGAAAGAAAGAGAAAGACAAAAGAGAGAAGAGCTAGAAAGGGAGAAAAGAGAATAGCAAAAATAAAAAAAAAAGACGTTGCATTAGCCCTAAGGCACTGAAAGAATTTCTAAACAAAACCGGTGACAAACACTCAGCCATAGTAATAGTTTAGCAACTCACAAGGAAAGAAGGGTAACATCAGTCGATAGGATCTTCGACCGAAGTCACATGGAAGAATACCTTCAGATACTAGAAAGCAATTTGTTAAAGGACACACTGAATAAGGTAAAAAATTTAAATTGATTTTACATTATGAAGAAATGTCTGAATCTTGCAAGAATTTGATTAGACAAGGGAAAAAATCCCTAATGAGTCAAATAATGAACGACATGATTCTCAAGTAAAAAGCATGATGAATGCAAGCATGAAGGATGTCAAAACCCAAGTGATTTCCCTAGTGGACCAGAAGAATTCAAGAATAGAAACAAAAATACTCAAAAGAAGAGCATGAAACCTAGCAAATGCAAAGTCTAAAGAAATCAAAGAAGGTGTGAACGATACTTAACCGAAGGCATGAAGAATGAGAAGGTCTAAAGACCATGAAGCAGTGCATGGTAGAAGTCTTCATAGTGGGCATGCATTAGAAGGAAACCCTAAGACGTAGGTGCACTTAGGAGTGTTTTAATCCATTAGAATAGGCACAAGCCCTAAGAAGAGGCGTACTGAAGAGTGTTGAAAACCCCAAGAAGTAGGTGCACTTAAGAGTGTTTTAAGCCCTTAGAATAGGCACAAGCCCTAGAAAGAGGTGCACGGAAGAGTGTTAGAAACCCTAAGAAGTAGGTATGCTGAAGAGTATTGAAAACCCTAAGAAGTAGGTACACCAAAGCGTGTTTTATCATAGCATTATAAGGATGCTTTCTAGCCCTCAGACGAGCTCATTAGCCCTTGAATGGGCACATTAGCCCTTGGATGGGCACGTCCACCCTTAGACGGGCACATTAGACTTTGAATGGGTACTTTACCCTTGAATAGGCACCTCAGCCCTTAGATGGGTGCACTAGTCCTTGAATGGACACACCTTTTTGTAGGAGTAGAAGAAGAGAGAGATGATGAGAAAGTTTGATACAATAAGAATGAAATAGGCTAGAAATGCCATGTTTAGGCTAGAATTTGCCGTGAATGACATGTTAGGCTAGAAATGCCATGATAAATGATGTGAGTTATGCTAGAATAAGCAATAAGGTAGAATTGCCATGATAGAATTTATCAAAATCTAGGCTAGAATGCCCTAATATTAAATTATGGCTTTGTTTGATTTTATTGTTGATGCATGTATGAATGTTTATTTATTAAAAAGTGTAATTCTGTGATGTCATAAAGTGGTAGTGGACTCACATTGATGGTGAGGGACCATCACTTAGAATTAATATTCAAATATACTACTGTATGAAATATTTTATTTTATTGTTAAATAACTCTTCCCTTCCCCCATGTTTGATGGAAATGTAATCTTTTCTCCTCTCTCTTTCTATATATGAAAATATAACTGTCATTGATTGAATAATCACCTCATATGCTTAATGAAGATAAAATGAGAATGTGTGTATAAAATAAACAATGCCAAGCGGACTAAGTAATAACACTAGTTATTCCTATTTGGTATTTCCCAAGTGGAGGCCGAATTTATGTCTAGGCAGGTCAAAAAAACTCGTACCTAACTTCCCAAACCCATCTCAGAAGGGATGAGGATAGTTTAGATCCCAAAGCGAGGGTTTGGATTACCCCCATTCATTCCCAATTGAATAATTGGGTGGTGAATCCTTTCTCCAAACGTGGCCATGGCTCATTTGTGTTCCCTTAAGTCTTGAAAGAGGCTTTGACACGGTGTCGTGGTCGCAAACTCTTTGAAGGGATGAAAGCCCTATTCACAACAGTCTTGGCCAAATTTTTCTTCATGTTTTTATTTGTCGCTTCTACTACTCCATTTGCTTGCGATTGATATAGAGATGACTTGTGATATTCGATCCGTTATTTATCAAATAAGGCTATACCCTCAGCCTAGAAATGAACCCCATTCTCAGTCACGACATGATATGACACTCCAAATCTGTATATGATATTCTTCTTGATGAACTTTGCCATCTATTTTGCCCTCAGTTTATTGTAGGACTCAAACTTCTATACATTTAGTGAAGTACTCAATCACCACCACCATATATTGATGCCTATTAGAGGTTGATGGCCTAATCTCGCCTAATATATTAATGCCTCATGCAGCGAAGGGCCATGGTGCTATTATTCCTTGTAGCCCCAAAGGTGGTCGATGACACCTCTTCATAAACTGGACACAATCTGTCTCCATGGTTAGCTAATAAAAGCCTTGCCTCATTACCTTATTTGTAAGCATTAGCCCTTTCCTGTGTAGCCCATATACATCACTATGGATTTCTTTCATAAGTCTCCATAGTTCTTTCTCATCGACACGCCTCAGTTGCATTCTTTTTGGCATTCATTTGTACATTAATCCTTAATGACAATTAAACTGTTAGGCCCCCCTTTGTAATACAGCCCTGTCTTTTTCACCAATAATTCTTGAGTGCTCACCCAAACTGGTGCCAAAATAGCCAAGGCATCTACCATCTAATTCTCATTTCTGGGCAAGTGTGTGAAGGTGCACTACTTGAACCTCCCAATCAATTGCCTGACATGCTCTCGATATGGTTTCAACTTTTTTTTCTTTAATTCCCAATCTTCATTGGCTTGTGAGATAACTAACTTCAAGTCTCACAACACTTCTACTTTATCAATTCCCATTGTGATCAAGATTTCCAGCCTAAAAGTACAAGCTTCATACTCAATCATATTATTGGTTACCTTAAACTCCAGCTTTTTAGCAAAGGGTATGACTTCTTCAGTTGGGGGGACTAAAATGACTCTTATTCCAACACCATTTCTATTAACAACTCCATCAAAAAATCCTCCATGCCACGATCGAGATTACCCGCAAATGTTCATCTAGGAAATCCAACTACCATGGCTCATCATCGTTGATCAGATTCATGGCCAACAATTCTATAACTACTTGTCCTTTTGATGAACACTTAAATATGTTTAATAAGAGCTTAGTTCATCATATTGCATTAATAGTGTCATTAAATTCCTCAACTTAAGCATATTTGTAGTCTTTGCATCTTTGGAATTAACTTCCTCTTAATTTTGGTTTTGTTACAGGTTCGGTAAAATGAGCATAACTCTCTATTTATAGATCAGAATGGTGCAATTCTTAATGTTTTGGAAAGCTGATTCAATTGTCTACAAGATTTCATTTTCACAAGCATAATCAAATTTGGGCTCTTATTGGACCAAAATTGGGCTTGAAATGAACCTATCTACAGTCTCGGCCCAGTCTGACCAGGCCTCAGTATTTGGACCGTATCTCTCAAAATACGTATCCAAATTGTGCAAATCAATATGTTCTAGAAAGCTGAGATAAATATATACAACTTTCGTGAAGACATGTGATTAAAATTATCAACATTTCAATGTCAAAATTGATGGTCAAAGTCGGTGCCTAATGATCCCAATTGTCAAAGATATTTACAACTAATATTTGACAATTATGCCCTTGTAATTTGACAAGTTTGCCCCTGGATGTATCTATAAATAGAGGTGCCTTGTGACCCATTAGGGCATCTTGGCCTTGGCTGGATCATCTTGGCCTTGGCTGGAACATTTTGGCTTTGGCTAGGATCTTGTATTGTGTTTTGTGTGTTTATGTTATTAATGAATTTCCTTTTTCTTGCATTTTATTTTCTTTCTATTATAATGTTCTTCTAATTTCTCTTCTTGCTAAGGTGAAAGGGTGAAACCCTTGATATGAGAATAAGGATTCTCTAACCCTTAATATGTGCTTAATAATCTTAATCTTATATGTTTATTCAATATGATTTATATTTAATTTCTTAATCAATCTTGACACCACTCGTAAAGTGGAGGTCTTGATCCATTGTCGACAATCTTGGCACATCAAATGCTTGGATCCTTTCTAGATGATGTATGGTTCTTCCTTACCGACACGAATCTAGTTAGGAACCTTGATTTGTTGTAGACATATGATGATTGGCACATTGGATGCTTGAACCATTTACAAGAAGTGGTATAAATATTGGTAATGAAACAAATATAATTCATATAACTAAAATGGGTTAATTATCCTTATTTGAAATATCAAGGGCGGATCCCCTAACCTTAGCCTTCATCGTTATTGTGTCAATTCCCCTTGTATTTTAATTATTCTATTGTTTATGAACTTTTTATTTATTTACTATGGTAGGTTCTACCACCTTATGAAATTGTTCTTTAATTTACTATGGTTGGTTATACCACCTATTTCCATGGATGGTTTTACCTCCTCTTGCTTTTTGTTTTATATTTGAATGGTCGGTAATACCGCCTACCATCTTACATATTTATTGATATTCTCTTGTTATTTCTTTGAATCATCCATATCACATTTGCTTATCTTATAATTTGTAACGCTTAAATTCCCTTCCTTGTGGATCAACCCCGGTCTTACGGGGTTTATTACTTCGACACTCCTATACTTGGGAGACAATCCCTCTTTCGGATGTGTCACCTTTCACCAACTTCTTGGTAACATATTCAGTGTCAAATTTTGACAATTGAACTAGTCATCTAGCTAATTTCCCCTACCAATGATGGTGCTTCATAAACATACTTCATCGGGTCCTCCTTAGAGGCAACCTTAATCTTGTAAAACTAAAAGTAATGCCTCAACTTCTTTAAAAGCCACACTATGGCTAAATACATCTTCTCCATGCAACTATACTTTATCTTGTATGATAGCAACTTATTGCTAAGATATTAAATGGCATGCTTCACACCATTCTCATCTTTTTGTGCTAGCATAGCACCAATGGCCTTCTTCTCAATAGCCACCTAGAGAATTTAATTCTTGCCAGGCTTTGGCAATCCAAGACAAGTGAATTCTATAGATATTTCTTAATCTTCTCAAATGCCTCTTGGCATTGATCGCTTCGTTGCATCGGTTAGTCCTTATTTGGAAAACTCAAGATGGGTGCATAAACTATCATCAGCTTGGTAATGAATTGGCTGATGTATTGGATCTTCTTAAGCAACCCTCAAACTTCTTTTTCAGTCTTGGATGATGATGTCTCAATAACTGCCTTGAACTTATTAGGGTCCACCTCTATCCCCTTCTTGCTAACTACGAATCCAACAACTTCCCTAAGGTAACTTTGAAAACACATTTCCTAAAATTAAAGCGAAACTTTCACTTCTTCACCTTTTCTAGAAATCTATCTAACACTTCAAAGTGTCTATCTCAAGTCTTATACTTCACCATCATGTCATCCATGTACACTTCTATTTCCTTATGTAACATATCATGAAATAGCATTATTGCCATTCATTGATAGGTTACCCCTGCATTCTTCAACCCAAAAGACATCACCTTGTAATAGTAGGTTCTCCATTTTGCAATAAAGGTCATCTTTCTCTTGTCTTCATTAGCCATCATAATCTGGTTGTAACCAAAAAGTCCATCTACAAATGAGAATATCACACTAGCAACGATGCTATCCACCAATACATTTATTTCAGGCAAAGAAATGTCATCCTTTGGTAAGGCCTTGCTCAAGTCTCTATAATCAACACATATTCGAACCCTTCCATCCTTCTTTGGCACATGCATAATGTTGGCTAACCATGTCGAATAGTTCACCACATCTAGGAACTTGGCTTCAGTTTGCTTGGACACTTTTTCCTTGATCTTTTGAGCCTATTATGGCTTTAACCTTCTCAACTTTTGCTTGATCAGCTTCATGTGCAAATAAATTGGAATAATATGCTCGGTGATGCATCTATTGATTCCAAGCATGTCATTATAGGACCAGGCAAAGACTTGTTCATGTTTCTTCAATAAATTTTCAAATCTCTCTCTCTCTCTCTCTCTAAGAGTTGTATCAAGTGTAATGTATATGTTCTTTGTTTTTTCAGATGAACATTGATGTCATGAGTTTGAATGGTATGTATGTCAAATATGCTAGTGAGATGCAAATCATCATGCACAGTTCCATCAAGAAAGACATCACAGAAGTAAGCAAAATTATTTTTTATTGCATTAAATTTGGGAACATATACAATGCCTTCCTCATCAAACAAAGCAGGCATGAATTCATCCTCATAGCAAATGTCTTTGATCCCTTCCTCGATGAAAGTAGTAAGGTCAACAAACAGATCCATTGATGGCTCTGGAAGTTTTTGTTCCTTGATTTTCGTACTCATTATCTCCTTGGTCAAGTCATACCCCTTGATGATTTCAACCTGGAGTATGTCTTTGAAAATCTCAAAATTGGGCTTCAACATTCTCTTGTAAACCCATGGCCTAGCAGCTTCCACATACTTCGTATCTTGAGACTCCACAAACTTGATGAATTCCCCTTTCTTAGGCTCAACATCTTTGTCCTCATTAAAAACATAACCTAACTCTCTTCTATTGGTTTGGCCATTGAAATCTGGTAGGTATGGTAGACCACTTCCTGGAAAGTACCCTTGCTTTTTCATTATTCTAGTGACTATAGGACTAGCTTCATCAATTATGGAGACATGAAAACCACCCATGTAAGGCATCTCTCTAACCTTTACACTGGAAGCAGTAGATGTAATAGTTGAGGCAGCATGGATAGTCAAAATCTCCTCGACCATATTGAATCAAATCTTTTAGTGCAAAGTGGAAGGAACTCCAAGGATGGAACCATGCTTGACCTAACAAAGCAGGAAAGGTAACATAAATGTCAAGGACCATGAACTTGGTCTCCACTTTAATAAGCCCAATCTTTATTAACGCCTTAAAGATCTTAATGGCACTCCTCTTTGAGTCATCATAAGCCCTGATTACCATCTCACAAGGCTTGAGATTATCTTCTTCGACTCCAAACTTGTGCAGTATCTTCATAGGCACAATATTAATGGCAGACCCATATCATTAACCATAATGTAACTAGAAATCTTCCCTCAAATCTTTGTGGTGATAAACAATGACTTGCTATGATTCCTCCCTTCGAAAGGCAAGTTATCATTGACGAAGATGATCACACCCTTCTTACTTATCTCCTTAAGTTCCCTCCAAGTCATAGTAGTCAATATCTTATTAGGAGTGACAACTGTTGATACCTCCACATCCGCCAAAGACTTCACCATGGCTTCTCTGTGCTTTTAAGATATCAACAAGTGTCAAATGTTGGCATTGGCCTGCGTCTTCTTCAATTGCTTAATCACTTAGCCCTCATCTTCTTTGGTTTCTTCCTTGACAACTTCTTTGCTCTTCTCATCAATCTTCTTCTTCTCGAGTGGTTATTTCTTCTTCTTCTCGTGGTAGAACCTACCACTCCTTGTTACTCCTTGTACATTCTCTCTCCCTCTCTCTTTTGAGTGTTTCTCCCTCATGTGTTTCTTTATCAACTCTCGCTTCCTCTTCCTCATCACTACTAAAGTCAGCTTAAAAATTAAGAAGGGTCTTGACTTTAGGAATGTCATACCAAGTACCTATGACTCTCACCTCCTCACACCTTCTAGGTAAACTCTATCTCCTCACGATGCTCTTAACTCACTTTTTTTTACCATGATTCTATTTGATGGTCAATTTCTTCTAGCCCCTTTTTTAGTCATCCACTTCTTGGCAAAGGCACTCCTTGATTAAGCTTCCTTCTTGTTGATAGTTACTACTTCATCTCCATCCTCTTCTTCTTCATGGTCACTGAGGTATACAAATTCAGGCTCCAAGCTTTGCTTGACTCCTTTCACCGCAATATAGGACCATCCACCATTATTGGTGAAAATCTGGCCTCCTAAAGGAATGGCTCTTCTTCCACAATCTTAATGATCTCCTTGGGCTCTTCTTCCTTAGGCTTTTCTACATTGGGCTTCTTCTTCGTGGGCACCTTTCCATTAGACACCACTTGTTGCTTAAGCTTAGACTTCTCCCTTCTCTTGGCTCTCTCAGCCTTATTGGATCCTTCTTTTTCTTCAAATGTGTTCATAACTTGCTCCTCAGTCAAGCCTAACACAATCATGTTGGTTGATAGAGGAGGTATCTAACCACGATTGGGCAATAGGTTGCTTCTTGTGTTGGGCTCTTCCAACATTGGATAAAAAATTTAATCCTTATCAATTGAGTCCTATATCTCATGGCAAAGACAGGTATAATTGTTAATCTTATGACTGAACATTTGATGGAAATCACATTTCTCGTAATTCCTCCAATTCCCTGGTAATGGATTTGAAGCTATCTTAGTGGTAGTGGTTACAAAATCCTTTCAACTTTCAACTTGGCAAAGATTTCAGACAATGGTCTCCCCAATCAATTGAGCTTCCTTTGTTGGGCAGTTGCTTTCACCTCAACAATTTTCATGCTGGACCTACTAGCCTAATGATACTACCCTTCACTTCTTCTAGGGTAATTGTTATTGCTTCTCTTTTGTCTGGACTCCAAATCATCTATTTAGATGCCTCAATTATACAAGTCTTCAAAAGTTTTGATTGGAAAGCCTGAAAGCATATCTCCAATGAAATAATGGGCTTCATTGATCACCATATAGACCTAGTCTTTCACCGCGGTCCTTATGGTCATCTTAGTAGCTTTGGCCCTCCAATGAACCAAGTGTTCAAAAAAAGTCTCATTAGGCTTTTGACAAGTCGTCTCCGAATCCCTTAAGGTCATCCCCAGATGGGTGTTGTGATGATACTATTCTGTAAATAGTTTAGATAATTCCTCCCAATCTTGTCTCACCCTTTTAGGCAAATCAAGGTACCATCTTATCGCATCATCTTTTAAGGATAGCATGAAATACTTTAAAATGTACTCCTTTGTCAAAGAAGTGGTGACCATGACAGCAACATATTGTCTCAAATGTGCCTTTGAATTGCCCTTTCCATTGAACTTAAGCAAATCTATCATACAAAACTTTGGTGGCAAGTCACTATCCCTAATAAATAGCATGTCATCTAGGTCTTCGACCCCTATCAGCCCTTTGTTCTTCAACTAGACCTTCTCCATGTTCTTGGCTAATTACTTAATGATTCAGGTTCATCTTGTACAACTGGGCCTTTCCTCTTTTCTCTACCTTGGCTAGTCTTACCTTATCCCTAACATGTTCACCTGAAGGTGGTTGTCTTTCTTTGTTAGGCACATTTTGCATGAACTCCACAAGTTGGGTTATCTACTGTTGGATTATGGTGATGTCTGCCAGCATTTGTGTCATCTTAATATTGTTGTTAGGTGTGGCCATTTCAACAACTGGTTCTTCTTGTCTTGTTAAACAACCACCTCATCCAACCTAATCTATGATGGCTGCAAACAAGAGTGTTAATGTCATGCATGCAAATGCATGTATGCATGATGCAATGCATGCTCATTCAAGGGTATGCTTTCAACCTTCCAACCTTATGCCTTCCACACACGTGAGGTCAAGTTTCTTTCCTAGGATTTTGGCTTCATTCCCAAGTCATTAACATGGGATGTAAGAATATGATATTCTCTCCCCTAATTCTAGCTTTGAAATTGATGTTTGATTCTTTATGATTATCATAACAAGACTCTAAATGTCATGATACCTTTAACATGTGGTGCATGCCTACAATTTGTTCTATAGGTGTACTGACATGTGGCACTTGTTCATGTTTCCATGAGATTGAGTCATGTTATTCTAATCATGTGGAATTTATATCCATAGAGATGCATTTCATCATGACATTTGGATGTTCGTCCCATTGAAAATTTCTATAGTTCATCTACATGGGCTTGAGTCTCAAGGTTCCCATGGTCTGGGCTCCTTCAAGCGAAAGATGCTCCCTTAGACTGTTCACTTTTTATACCAATTCAATATTACATGCTCAATGGTGGTGACACCAACATAAGTTATCTAAAGGTCGAATAGAGCCAAAGGCTTCTCATGCCATTACCACATGGCTAGTTTAAGTAATTCATGCTCATTATATGCAAATGCGTGGTGAAGGACTTAAAGTAACAAAGCAAACTATTAGAATTTGGTATCCCAATCGAACTCAACTTCTCATATACCCAGTGGAGTCACCATTATGAATCGAGCTTTCATCCTACCAGAGCATTACGACCATAATACTATGTCAAAACCTCTTTCAAGACTTAAGAAAACACAAACAAGCTATGGCCATTTTTGGAGAATGGAGTCACCACCCAATTTTCTATTGGGAAAATGGATGATAACAATTCGATCCCTCACTTCGGGACCTAAACTACCTTCATTCCTTTAGAGATGGACTCAGGAAGTTATGTATAAGCCGTTTGGCCTGCTTAGGTGTAAATCCAGTTTGTTGTTCATTTTATTCCCATAAGGTTCATTTAATCTTTGTTAAGCATGTAAGGTGATTTTCAATCAAGGAAATTGTATATTGATACAAAGAAGAGATAAGGAGAATGGATTACATTCCTTTCCAAACATGGAGGAATGGGAGTGGGATTATTTTAGTTTTTATTCTTCAATACACTACAAGAAAAATCACTATATATGTCACTTTGCTTATGTCGGTTTAGAAGGGAACTGACATCTATGATCCAGTCAAACTTAGGTAAATGAATAAGTGTCACTTTTTTGTGAGTCTATGCAAAAGTTTGTGTCATAATTTTAATAATTGACAAGTATAACAATTAAGTAATATAAAAAATCAAAATATCCCTACTTCATGGCCTTCTCTCTTTCGCTGCCCCTCACCTATTCATCTTCTTCATCATAGCTTCTTTGTAAAACTCTAACTTATCATGCCTTCTTCACCATCTCAACTTCACATCTCCACTTTAAATCACTCAGCTTTATGAATTGTCAGCTGTATGGTTGCTGGAGTTTAATAGTTCTAGTTATATCTACTCAAAAAGTCAGCCAAAAAATTTCCTTTGTTCTGTTGTTTTTCCATGGAAAGCTCTAAATTGAAAAAAAAAATCAAGGTTATTGGTCTCCATTTATGACTTTCTTCAATCACTAACTTCACACTCTCTTTTATTTGGTGTAGAAAGATTTGGGGTCAGGGTTTTGAATCCCATGTGTGGTATAATTGTTAATATATATTTGCATATATAGTTAAAGATCTACAAATTTTTGTTCCTCTTTTTTAATTTCCCAATTTTTTTCTTCTTTGCATGCCAAATGAACCTACACCTATGTTGGATTCTCTCACCTTATTCACTGTTATTGCTATTAATTTGTTGTGTTTTGAGTCCTAAAGTTTTTAGTTTTCTTCAAGGACTGCTGGAAATGGTTTTGCAACTAAAATTTCTGCATTTGGTTTCTGTGCAAGCTACTCAAAGTTAAAGAATGTGCTTTCCTCTTCTTCGTAGGCTATTAAAAGGTAATCATTCTATTTAAGACAATTATTGTTTATTTTTATTTCAACCTAAGCCTATTGATTTATCATTCAAGAACTATTAGGATTTTTTATTTCTACTTTTTGGGATTCGAAGAATGGAAATTGAATTATGGTTTGCACACTATTATGTTCAATATTCACACAAAATTGTTGCATTCTTTTTAATTTTTTTTCCATTCAGTCTAGATTCACATACCAATTGCTCGATAAAATTTCAGCATACAATGTCAAAGTTTAAGAACACAACAATATATTAATGGCCATTCTAATCATTGGATTTTTGGAACCCAAGAATCCAAAGATACAAAAATAGAGATTTAAAGAACGAATAACATCAAATTAAGGGTTGCTAAAAGGACCCATCTTTTTTTTCATGGGAGTTAAATTAAAGTGCTTGAAAAAGAGAAGAAAGGTTTCGTTGTCAAGCTTAAGGTAAATGAATTATAAGCCTTGCAATATGTTTGCCAGGCACTAATAAGAGTTGCTTTGGAATTCTATTATTACATATATAAATTGGAGCTGGATAATAAATCTTTTCTCTATAGGATGATATAAGATGCTTGAAACAAGTGTTGCTTTGGAATTTTAATATCTGAATTGATTCTCTAAGTCTAGAATAATTGAGTTTATTTTGTTATTTTGCAAGGTTTTTTTCATGAAATAATTTTGAACCAAGAAATAGCAAATGTAGGGAAATAACATAGATTACTTTATTTTTTTTTCTTACATTAAGCCTAGTTGAATAAAGCTTTATTTCTAAATTAAAAGTTTAAATTCTAATTTATGGTGATCCAATATGGATTTGAAGCTATTACAAATGTTTGGAGATTTGAACAAAGATTGATGATATGCTAATCGATAACTCTTAATTAATATATAACTTTCCAAATCCGTAGCTTTTAAACATCTCTCGAAATTCCTAACTCTCTTGCACCCTAATTCTCTCAATTGATCTCTTCTTCTTTTCTCAATGTTCTTCTCGATCCCATGGCCATGGTGCTCAAATGCATCACCATCCTGATAGGTGTCTATTTATATATTACTTTTATATCAATTCGTCCATGTTTATTTGCTATATTCCATGGTATTTTTATGTTTTTGTGTGTTTTGATGTTTGTAGGAGTTTTGGAGCAACTTGCACAAAAATGGAGTAAAACCCTTCATTTTCACCTCTGCTAGTCAGTGATCTTCTCGGATTTAATTGTATTGATATACAATGAACCCGACGACATGTTATATACCGTTGGAAAGCTCTCGAAGTCTATTTTCTGGAGAATTTACGGTTTATAAATCCATTCAGTGTACCAAAAGTTGTAATCAAAACAGTGTGAGATGTATAGAAATATAATTCCACAAGTCACTGTAGCATGTATAATACGGGGCACTGTAGCAAGTCACTGTAGCAGAGTATTTAAACACATTTTAGGGTTTTATTTTCATAACTTGAAGAGGGGAAAACGTGGGAGGAGGCTGCATTTCTGGATTTCTCTCATCCCTTGGAGTTCTTGAAGGAGAAAGAAGATTTTGAAAGAGGAGGAACTACAATTCCAAGAAGATTCATCTACAAAGAAGATTTTCAAAGAATTTGCTAAGTTCTTTCTTTCTTTTCAATTCTGGAATTTCTCTGTATTGTATTTGTTATTCTGATTGAATATGTGTAACTAAATCTGAATTGGTTGAGGGTGATTTCAAAGCCCTTGATATGGATTTTGTGAGTTGATTGTGTAAGAAATTGTTATCCAATTCTCTAATTGAAGTTGCTTGTATTTTCCCATATCTAATGCTTATGATTGCTTACTGATTGTATTTTGAATGGCCAACTGAATATAATCTAGTTGTTGTCTATTGCTAGACTAGAAATCTTGATCCGTAATTGTCTTGAATTTCTAATCCTTAGTAGCAAAATTGTGATCAGAGATTGCCATTGGAGAATACAAACTAAGTTAAATAATCCGAGCTTGTGTGTTTATTGCTTAGATCAACCTATCTTTCTTATCGTAATGCATCCATTGAATTAAATTTAGAGAGCTTGTTCTAGGTTGTTAAATGGATAGAGATTAAATAAAGAGCCTGTTTTATTTAACAACAAAGTAAGGAAAGATTGGGATAACAGAGCTTGTTGTTATCTATGGTTTATAATTTCAATGGTGTAATTGGATGACAATTCTATGATTAATTTGCAAATTCATATCTTGCGGCAGAAAATGATCCCTTAACCAGATTTCTTTCATTGTGTAATTCTCAATTGATTTAACTTTGTATTGTATTATTCTTCATTTGCTTTCGTATTGAGTTTAGTTAATCAATCAACAAAACCCCCCATTTAGTTAATTGTTGCTGGAAATAACAAATTCAATTAGAATCAATCCTCGTGGGAACGATATCTTACTTATAACTTTATTACTTGTGCGACTAGTATACTTGCTAGTTTCGAACGCATCAAGTTTTTGGCGCCGTTGCCGGGGATTGATTTTCTAATCGATTTGTTATTTTGTTTTCATTGTTGATTCATATTTTCTTTGTTTTTTCTTTTCTGATTGTTTGTCTTTAGACAACATGGCAGTAAACTTCTATCAATTCAGTAGCAGATTTGAGCCACAAGTACCATGGAGAGTAAATTAGGTAAGCACTCCGAACATTGAACAACAACTTTCTGAGCTAACCTCTCTTGTGGAAAACATGGCTGTAGGCTGTCTCTTATACACATCTAGATGTGTATAAGAGACAGTTCTACGATGGAGCATCCAATCGACATGTATCCAACTTTACAAGAAGAAAATATGGAACAAGCCAAAGCCATGGGTGGATTTCCAGGACAAACGAGGCAATGGTATGATCCTTTCTCTAGCACTTACAATGCTGGATGGGAAGATCAACATAATTTCAGTAACTGGAATCATCAACCAATCACTCCAAATGTGATACCAAATCGGCCACAAAGTTTCAATCAACCTAGAGTGAAGCAACCATTTCAAATGCAACCACCACCAATGCCACATCCAGCACCGCAACCAGCTTCGCAAAACTCAGGTATGTCTCTCGAAGATATTGTTAATACACTTGCCACTAACACAATGCAATTTCAGCAGGAAACTGGGGCAAGTATCCAAAACCTGGCAAATAAAATGGGACAATTGGCTACTAGCATGAGCAAATTCGAGGGCCAAGACTCAGAAAAATTATCTTCCCAAATAGTGATCAATCCAAGCGAGACCGCTAGTGCGATAACTTCGCAAAGTGGAGAGCAATTAGATGTCTTGGCAGGAAAATCACAAACTGATGAAGGAGATGACACCACATCCACCATGAACAAAACATTGACTTCTCAGGTAAATCCTATAACTCCCATTCATTCATATGTTACTCCTCCACTTTATCCTAGTAGATTTGCAAAATCGATGAAGGAGGAACAAGAACAGAAAATCCTGGAGACTTTTCACAAAATCGAGGTAAATATACCAAATCTGGATTCTATCGAGCAAGTACCTCATTATACAAAGCGTCTCAAGGAGTTATGCACCAATAAGAGAAATTTAAAAGGGAATGAGAAAGTAAGTGTGGGGGAATGTTTCAGCTGTATTACAAAGAAAAATTCCTCCGAAATGCAATGATCCAGGTACATTCACCATTCCATGCACCATTGTTAATACCAAGTTTGAAAGAGCTCTGTTAGATTTAGGAGCATCTATTAATGTCATGCCATATTCCATTTATGCTTCTTTAAATCTTGGACCTTTTGTAAAAACTGGTATTACCATTCAACTTGCTGATCATTTTAATGCATATCCCAAAAGAGTTGTGGAAGATGTGCTTGTGCAGGTGGATCAATTGGTTTTCCCAGCAGACTTCTGTGTCCTTAAAATAGAGGATAAGACATCTCCTAATTCAACTTCGATTCTTTTAGGGAGACCATCCTTGAAAAATGCTAGAACCAAGATTGATGTTTATGATGGCACTTTCACCATGGAGTTTGATGGCAAAGTGATCCGTTTCAATATTTTTGAGTCAATGAGGTACCCTAGTGACTTGCATTCTGTTTTTGCAGTTGACATTATTGATTCTTTGCCACAACAATGTTTTGAGTTAACTCGCAAGGATGGATTGGAAATGGCTATTAATGAGCTCATAGGGACAAAAAAATTCCAAAGAACCAAGAAGGTTGATACAAATGTCCAAAGAAATGGAGGAAGCTATGGCATGCTTAGATGAGGCTATAGCTATAATCACAAACAGGTATGATGTTTCGTACATTGAATTGCTTTTATCTAATGAGAAACTTCTTCCTTCTGTGATGAAAGCCAATACTTTGGAGCTTAAGCTACTTCCAGATTATTTGAGGCATGTGTTTTTGGGTGACAAAGATCCTTTGCTAGTTATAACAGAAATGGGCCTTGCACCACTACAAGAAGAGAAACGCGTCAGAGTACTTAGAGTTCACAAAACAGCTATTAAGTGGACGATTGCTAACATCCAAGGCCCAGCCATATGCTTGCACCATTTCTTGTTCAAAGAAGGATCCAAGCCCACTAGAGAAGCACAGCGGAGATTGGATCCTCCCATGATGGAACCAACGTCGGGCTGAGGACGTTAAACCAAGCGCTTATTAGGAGGCAATCCAATGTTTTTGAAAAATAAATAAAAGAAAAGAAAAGAAAAATAAAATAAGGTAGTAATGATCAATTTTTGTGTCTCGAGGAGATTCCTTTCGTAGGCCATCAAATTGATCAGGTTTTATCTCTCTTTGACATCTGTCTCTTATTTGTTTTTACTTGACTTTTGTTTGTTATTGTGTTGTTATCTCTTTTATGTGTCTTTAGTTTCGTCTCTACTCTTTTCTTTTCCTTCCTTTGTTTAATTTGATTATTTCGTACTTCGAATTCATTTGTGCAACAGCTTGGGGAAACATTCGAAGGGAGTTGAAACCATTGCCCGAAGGTTTGAAACGTGCATATCTTGGAGAAGAACAGACTCAATCGCATTATCGGTAATATCTCTCATTTTCTTCTCTTCAATGGATGTCGATATCTTTCTGTCGAACCTTCGTAAATATTTTCCTTCACTTCCTCAAAATGCTGTGTTTAAAATTTATAAAGTACGGATGACTAGACTTTGGGCGTTGATGCTCCTAAATGTGCCTGCGGATATCCGATGGCTTATCGAAGCCAAGGTGAGATTGTCCGGTGAGCCGGACATTAATCTCGCAAAATACATGCCTGGTCTAGGAAAGAGCTACTACGCCAAGAGGCGAAGAGCGAAAAGGTTACAAGTATGTTATAAATGTGCTAGATGGAATTGTAACCAGACTTGTCGTTCATTAGGTTTTGTGTCCAGGAATAGAGAAGATAAACTTTCATTTATTAAGAATGGTTTGAGTAATGAGTCGCTGGATAATGTTTTTTAACTCTCGAGTCACATTCTTGTGGACTTGTTCAGCGTGTGAATTGCATTCTTGTGGACTTGTTCAGCGTGAATTGCTTAATCTATGGACACAATTTCGTGATTGCAGTGTTATAGTCTAGGGAATCTGACTAAAAACGACCCTGTTTGCCAGTTTATAAGAAAACTGGATGGGAAGCAAATCCCCGACTCATAGAAGGCGTTTCAGCCGTTACTGGACGTAAAACCAGAGGAAGATGTGAGCCACAATCACAACTACTTGTATATTTGAATGTGTGTTGTTGTTGTCGATATTTATTTCTTTCTTGTTTCGTTTGATCTGATTATCAATGTTGTTTTTGTGTTGTTGTTGTTTGTTGATTTTGTTTGTTTTAATTTCAAGTTTTCTTTTTGACAAACCAGATGACTACCCCATGATATAAGCACACGTGGAAGACAAGTGTGGAGGTTTTGTCAACCTCCCCCGAAAGTATATCTTTACTTTTCATGCTTCACGTGGGAGACAAGTGTGGCGGTTTTGTCAAACCCCACCGAAAGTATATCTCTAATTTTCATGCACACGTGGGCACAAGTGTGGAGGTTTTGTCAAAGCCCACTGAAAGCATATCTATTTTTCAAATCTCGGGGCGATAAATCTGCATCGAGCAACCCCCACCGAAATTATGTCCCCATGTATCAAATTTGAGAGTTTTATGTGTGTATATATCCATTCTCCATATTTTCAAATGTCATTATTATAACCTGTCTTACACTTGAAAAGCATATTACCTAACGTGCATCATTGTCTTACACAAGGTTAGAGCACTTGTAGAAATGGAGAAAACACCAATTCGGCGATTCCAAAATATATGCGTATTTTGTGGATCGCAATTTGGTAAAGATGGAGAGTTTACAACAGCAGCTCTTGATCTTGGTAGGACATTAGCTGCGAGGGGTATTCATTTGATTTATGGAGGGGGTAGTCTTGGGTTAATGGGGTGTGTGTCAACAGCTGCATCCTTGGGAGGAAGTAAAGTTCTCGGCATTATCCCTAAACCATTAGCTGTGCGAGATATCGTAGGCAACACAATCGGGGAAGAGTTACAAGTCTCTAGCATGCATGAGCGTATTGCACATATGATTGTTAAGTCCGATGCATTTATAGCTTTACCCGGTGGTTATGGCACATTAGAGGAGATATTTCACATCACCTCTTGGGCACAGCTAAACATCCATAAAAAACCCATTGGTTTGTTAAATGTCAATAACTTTTTTGATGGTTTGTTGTCTTTTCTTGATCAAGCTGTAGAAAAAAATTTTATCTCACCATCAGCGAGGCAAATCCTTGTTACAGCTTCAACGGCAGGGGAGTGAATTGACAAACTACAAGAATTC
>SNVD02012438.1:0-69443 GCA_013180625.2 Boswellia sacra | reverse complement strand
TTTCCAGCCAGACTTCTATGTCCTTAAAATAGAGGATGACGACATCCCTAATCCACACGATTCTTGTTAGGGAGACCATTCTCGAAAACTGTTAGAACTAAGATTGATGTTTATGATGGCACTCTCATCATAGAGTTTGATGGCAAGGTGATATGTTTCAATATTTTTGAGGCAATGAGGTACTCTAGTGACTTATATTCTGTTTTGCAGTTGACGTTGTTGATTCTCTGCCACAACAATGTTTTGAGTTAACTCGCAAGAATGGATTGGATATAGCTATTAATGAGCACATAGGGATAGAAAATTCTAAGGAGTCAAAAATTTTGATACAAGTGTCCAAAGTAAAGTAAGGAGGAAGCTATGGCAGCTAGATGAGACTATAGCTATAACCACAAAACAGGTATGAATGTTGAATTGAATTGCCTTTATCTAATGAGAAATTTCTTCCTTCTGTGATGAAAGCCAATACCTTGGAGCTTAAGCTACTTCCAGATTATTTGAAGCATGTGTTCTTGGGTGAGAAAGATACTTTGCCAATTATAATAGAAATGGGCCTTGCACCAATACAAGAAGCGAAACTCGTCCGAGTACTTAGAGATCACAGAATAGCTATTAAGTGGACGATTGCTAACATCCAAGGCCCAGCCATATGCAAGCACCAATTCTTGTTGGTAAAAGGATCCAAGCCCACTAGAGAAGCACAGCGGAGATTAGATCCTCTCATGATGGAACCAACGTCGGGCTAAGGACATTAAACCGAGCGCTTATTGGGAGGCAACCCAATGTTTTTGCAAAATAAATAAAAAGAAAAAGAAAAGAAAAATAAAATAAGGTAATAATGATCGATTTTTGTGTCTCGAGGAGATTCCTTTCGTAGGCCATCAAATTGATCAGGTTTATCTCTCTTTGCCATCTGTCTTATTTGTTTTTATATTTTTTACTTGTTTTTTACTTTTGTTTGCTATTGTGTTGTTATCTCTTTTATGTGTCTTTAGTTTCGTTTCTGCTCTTTTCTTTTTTTTCCTTTTGTTTAATTTGATTATTCCGTACTTCGAATTCATTCGTGCAACAGCTTGAGGAAGCATCCAAACGGGAGCTGAAGTCATTGCTCGAAGGTTTGAATCGTGCATATCTGGGAGAAGAACAAACTCAATCTCATTATCGGTAATATCTCTCCTTTTCTTCTCTCCAATGGATGCCGATATCTTTTTGTCGAACCTTCGTAAATGTTTCCCTTCACTTCCTCAAAATGCTGTGTTTAAAATTTATAAAGTACGGATGACTAGACTTTGGGTATTGATGCTCTTAAATCTGCCCGCGGATATCCGATGGCTTATCGAAGCCAAGGTGAGATTGTCCGGTGAGCCGGACATTAATCTCGCAAAATACATGCCTGGTCTAGGAAAGAGCTACTACGCAAAGAGGCGAAGAGCGACAAGGTTACAAGTATGTTATAAATGTGCTAGATGGAATTGTAACCAGACTTGTCGTTCATTAGGTTTTGTGTCCAGGAATAGAGAAGATAAACTTTTGTTTATTAAGAATGGTCTGAGTAATGAGTCGCTGGATAATGTTTTATTAACTCTTGAGTCACATTCTTGTGGACTTGTTCAGCGTGAATTGCTTAATCTATGGACACAATTTCGTGATGGATTGCAGTGTTATAGTCTAGGGAATCTGACTAAAACGACCCTGTTTGCCAGTTTATAAGAAAACTGGATGGGAAGCAAATCCCCGACTCATAGAAGGCGTTTCAGCCGTTACTGGACGTAAAACCAGAGGAAAATGTGAGCCACAATCACAACTACTTATATATTTGAATGTGTGTAATTGTTGTCGAATTTTATCTCTTTCTTGTTTCGTTTGATCTGATTATCAATGTTGTTTTTGTATTGTTGTTGTTTGTTGATTTTGTTTGTTTTAATTTCAAGTTTTTCTTTTGACAAACCATATGAGTACCCCATGACATAAGCACACGTGGGAGACAAGTGTGGAGGTTTTGTCAACCTCCACCGAAAGTATATCTCTACTTTTCATGCTTCACGTGGGAGACAAGTGTGGCGGTTTTGTCAAACCCCGCCGAAAGTATATGTTCATTTTCCATGCTTCACGTGGGAGACAAGTGTGTAGGTTTTGTCAAACCTCGCCGAAAGCATATCTCATTTTTCAAATCTTGGGGCGATAAATCTGCATCGAGCAACCCCCACCGAAATTATGTCCCCATGTGTCAAATTTGAGAGTTTTACATGTGCATATATCCATTCTCCATATTTTCAAATGTCATTATTATAACCTGTCTTGCACTTGAAAAGCATAGTACCTAACGTGCATCATTGTCTTACACAAGGTTAGAGCACTTGTAGAAATGGAGAAAACACCAATTCGGCGATTCCAAAAAATATGCGTATTTTGTGGATCGCAATTTGGTAAAGATGGAGAGTTTACAACAGCAGCTCTTGATCTTGGTAAGACATTAGCTGCGAGGGGTATTAATTTGATTTATGGAGGGGGTAGTCTTGGGTTAATGGGGTGTGTTTCAACAGCTGCATCCCGGGAGGAAGTAAAGTTCTCGGCATTATTTCCTAAACCATTAGCTGTGCGAGATATCATCGGCCAACATATGTGCGGAAGAGTTACAGTCTCTAGCATGATATGAGCTGTTATTGCACATATGGTCATTAATCTGATGCATTATAGCTTTGCCCGAGTGGTATGGTACATAGAGGAGATATTTCAAATCACCTCTTGGGCCACAGCTAACACACGCAACGAAAAACCCATTGGTTTGTTAAATGTCAATAACTTTTTTGATGGTTTGTTGTCTTTTCTTGATCAAGCTGTAGAAAAAAATTTTATCTCACCATCAGCGAGGCAAATCCTTGTTACAGCTTCAACGGCAGGGGAGTTAAGTGACAAACTACAAGAATTCGTCTATTCGCCTGATCCAACAACAGCTCGGATTGATTGGTTTGGAGAAGGCAATAAGAGGCGTAAACTGGATTTAACACTCCATTTGTAATCTCTATTGCTGGTTTGCTTCGTTTTTGTTTGCTTTCTTTTTATTGTGTTTATTTGAAGTTTTTCATGTTATTTATTTTGAGATTTTTCAGGTTGTTTCTTTCCTCCAAGGTAATATTTTCTAATATTGGTTTTTAGAGTGGTGGCTTAAACACGATTCAAGTCCTCTATGATATAGCATTATGGATCTCTTATCAATCCATAATGGGCTAAATATAAGGCAGGCAACTTCTAAACTTATTCTAGACCCATTCTAACTTAATTGTTTTTGTTTGTTGACTTGTTGGACTTTGTTATTTTATGAGTAAGTTTAGTTTTATGTAATTTAGAGTTGTTATGTGTTTTTTGTCTTTATCAGTTTCGATTCAAAAAAAAAAATTGTGGAAAAAACTTTGAGAATGCTGCCTACTAAAAGGCAGAATATGGGGTTTCTTTAACCCTTGAAACGCATTCTCTCTAAATAAATCTGTAGTTTGTTTATTTCATGTTATTTGAAGTGTCTTGTTTCTTGTTTTGTTTTTTCATAATAAAGGTATATAGAATGGAAACTTAAGTCTTGCGGGCTATGCGTCTCTAAGGATTGTTGAAATCTACCAACACGCACAGACTCAGGATGTAACAACACGAGTACCTCTGTCTTGCATTTTGTGGATCGATGATAAGATAATGATTGAATTAAGAATAACTCTTGGAAAATAATAAATGATGCATGGATCTGTGTGCTTGAAATGTTTATGGTTTTCGCTTTGCTTTTGATTCCTTGCGCAACATTGAGCACTGAGCTATTATCACTGAGTTATTTGTTCACTTAGAGAAAGTTTATGTAATTTCAATGTTTCTTCAGATTTCAATGACTTCTAGAACTTGTTTGATGGTCACTCGAGCGAAATCCTAGCACTGTGCAACATTGGTGGTATATATGATTAAGGCCATCTTCTTCTAGACGTTTGAAGCCTTAATAAGCCAACCTTGACTAAAATTGATCCCAAGTTACCCCTTGAGCCTCTGTAAGCCTTTTTCTTTGTTAACTCACTAAAAGATTTCCTAACCTCAAATGAATTTGTTCCAAACAGTTTATCCCTTACCTATGAGAATGTAGATCATTCACAATTAAATTTTGATCTATGTTCTGGTTTTGGGAAGTACGAGGAGGTTGGATGTGCCCTACATGAGCAATGCAAGTGAGTTATCTGTGTTTGTAAAAAAAAAAACAAAAAAAAGAAAAAAAAAAAAAAGAAAAACAGAAAAAAAAAGCCAATCTGTACCTATCGTCCCCGTACTTACACATTGAGGACAATGTGTTGTTTAAGTGTGGGGGAGGGGAAGTGTAATAAAAAAAAAAGAAAAAAAAGAAAAAAAAAGAGAACAAAAGAAGAAAAATAAGAGATCTATACCCTTCAGTGTTCTTAAAAAGAATGAAACAACAAAGTGTGGGGGTGTAGTTTTCTTTTGTTCTCTATTAAAAAAAAAAGATTGAGTGTTCTAAATAAGTTTCGGGGAGTAACCTGGTGAATTGAAATAAAGTTATGTTATAGGGTTGAGCTCTACATAGTCTTGAATGATTTATGTGTTTGTGGGTGATTTGAGCCAAATTATTATCCTTTATCATACCTTCACCCAAGCCAAACGTTACAAGCTTAATAAAGCCCTACTTGATCCTTAGTGTTGTGCTTGTCTACATTAGTGGAGAGTGACTTGAAAAGCAAGCCTATGGAGTTCATTTATACGCACATCTTCACTGTTAAATATGATTCACTTTTATGCATAAACTCATCCGGGTTACAAATGATTAGGTGAGAATGGCTCTACACACACACACTGAGGAATTGAAGTAGAGCGAAACTAATCTTTGTAATGAGATTCTTGATCAAGTGCATTATTTTGAAGTTTTCTTTGGGTTATAATTAAGTACAATCTTTGAGGCCTATTTGCAAGTTAAAACATGTGTGTTTTAATTTTTTCTTTGATTCTGTTTAGATTTAGTTTTGTTTTCGTATCGTTGTAGTTGCTCGAGGACTAGCAAAGTCTAAGTGTGGGGGAATTTGATAGGTGTCTATTTATGTATTACTTTATATCAATTCGTCCATGTTTCTTTGCTATATTCCTTGGTATTTTTATGTTTTTGTGTGGTTTTGATGTTTGTAGGAGTTTTGGAGCAACTTGCACAAAAATGGAGTAAAACCCTTCATTTTCACCTCTGCTAATCAGCCAATTTCTCGGAGTTGATTGTATCGATATACAATTAATCGGATAACATGCTATATACCATTGAAAAGCTCTCGAAGTCTATTTTTCGGAGAAATTTACGGTTCACGAATTTATGTAGTGTACCGAAAGTTGTGATAAAAATGTATGAGAAGTGTATATTTGTAATTCCACATATCACTGTAGCATGTTATTAAATACGGGGGCACTGTAGCAAGTTACTGTAGCAGAGTATATAAACACATTTTAAGGTTTTATTTTCATAATTTGAAGATGGGAGAACGTGGTGGAGGCTGCAACTCTGGAATTCTTTCATCTCTTGGAGTTCTTGAACGAGAAAGGAAGCTTGGAAAGAGGAAGAACTACAATCCAAAGAGAATTACATCAAATTTGCTAAGTTTTTCCCTTCCCTTTCATTTTCTGGAATGTCTCCATGTTGTATTGTATTTACCACGTTCTTAAACATGTGTAACTGAATCTGAATTGGTTGAGGGTGATTTCAAAGCCCCTGATATGGTTTTTGTAAGTTGATTGTGTAAGGAATTGTTATCCAAATCTCTAATTGAAGTTGCTTGTATTCTCCCATATTTAATGCTTATGATTGCTTGCTGATTGTATTTGAGTGGCCAACTGAATATAATCTGGTTGTGATTTATTGCTAGACTAGAAATCTTGATCCGTAATTGTCTTGAATTTCTAATCATTAGTAGCAAAATTGTGATCAGAGATTGCAATTGGAGAATATAACCTAAGTTAAATAATCCGAGCTTGTGTGTTTATTGCTTAGATCAACCTATCTTTCTTTTCATAATGCATCCATTGAATTAAACTTAGAGAGCTTGTTCTAGGTTGTTTAATGGATAGAGATTAAATAAAGAGCTTGTTTTATTTAACAACAAAGTAAGGAAAGATTGGGGTAATAGAGCTTGTTATTATCTACGGTTGATAACTTCAATGCTGTAATTAGATGACAATTCTACAATTAATTCGCAAATCCATATCTTGTGGTAGAGAAGGATCCCTTAACCAGCTTTCTCCCATTGATTTTTCATTCAAATTTACTTTCTGTTTTGTTATTCTTTACTTGCATTCTTATTTCATTTAGTAAAGCATTCAACAAAAATCCCCCCTGTTTAGTTTATTGTTGCTGGAAATAACAAATTCAATTAGAATCAATCCTCGTGGGAACGATATCTTACTTATCACTTTATTACTTGTGCGACTAGTATACTTGCTAGTTTCGAACGCATCAAAATGTATATGCAGCTCCTTTACCATTAGGACCTAAATACTTGTTGCCAAGTTGAAGCTTAATGACATGCCCAGACTCGTTGTTGCAGTTGACACTTTTCCATCTACAATAGTCCTTGCCAAGCCAAGACGATAGACGAAATGAAGGATCTGGGAGACCATGTTTATGTTTGAATCTGAAAAGAGCTTTTCTTTCCCTTTCTATGCAACTGAGATTTTGAGTACTCGTAGTACACGAACCAAATTCAACAATTTCAAGATACAAAAACCTAAAGATCAATACAAGTAAAAGAAATTTATAAAGGTTTTGGTGCTTTCCATGGCTAACTACTACTGCAGCTTGAACTCAGTGCATGTAACTAATTTACACATCTATGCTAGTAGCTATGGATGTCAATAACATCAACATCACACCTTCGTCTTCAATGTTTGTTGAATTCTAGAGCCAAAAACTAGCTTTGGTTCCTCGAAAATTGTTATGATTCTTTTGTTTTGATCTTTTTAGTACTTCACTTACGTCAAAGAAAGAATTTCTCCAAATTTTTGTAATTTGGAACATGAAAACCTACTAATGTTTTCACATAATTTGTTGCTTATAGTACATCTATTCTGGAATTACAAAAAGAGAACTCAGTTGCAACTTCCAAACCATGTTCAGTCCTGGTCTAATGGTTCACATTGAGAATGACTTCAAATTCTCTGCTTTCTTGGAAAATTCTGGCGTTGCCTAATTTTCTATTCATGCACCCTTGAACCTTTTATCTTCACATATCATCGAGATCCATGATATCAACTAGATGTTATTGAAATAAGAAAAGTCATATACTCATAGTGGAACATATATTGTTTAAAACTATAGGAAAAATTGGATTTTAAAGATTTTAAATCAAATAAATAGAATGGAAAATGAACTCCTAGAAATAATTGATACAGGATACAGGATAAATCTCAAGTTAGAATATTTGTACCTTTTCAATCTACAAACGATGCTCACACAAGATCTTTGTTGACTAATCTATGTTGGGTGTGTAACCAAAATCCTATATTCATTAGACATGGGGAGGATTATGGGTATATAAGTATGAACAATATCCAATTTGATATGAGGCTTTTTAGGTAGAATCCAAAAGTAAATCCATGATAGCTTAGGCCCAAAATGGACAATATTATACCAACATGGACTTTTGGGGCGTCCACAATCTTTACAAGTCGTATCAAAGCTAGACTTTGATGCCCAATATGATATGTCCCTAATTTCGGATGAGGAGAATTAGTGTTGCCTCTCCATTAAAAGAGTCTTGTCCGAGGGGAGATTGTTAAGTTCTTATGAGTGGGGTTTCCATCTTGCTCCAAGCGCTTGTGACCTCGGCACTGTTTTTCATGTAAGCTCCTTTCTGACGCTTAGAGAGTAGTACGGTCAAGTCATGAAGACAAGATCTAGAGAAAAGACGGAGTTGCCATCTAGGTAATTAACCACGAGAAAAGTTTGGATAACAGCAGTCGAACCCTATGCTTCTGGACCTAACTACTCATCACCTCTTAGAGACGGGTTTGAGAAGTTAGATATGGGTTACACTCACATAAATGTTAATCAAGCCTCCACTCTAGGTTTATTGAGTTTTAAATTCTAGGTCACTAATGCTACCCTTTTTGGATCCTAAGTCTTATTAGTAAGAAGTGATCTTTTTATTATATATGCGGTGTTAACAATTTATATAAATATATAGAAAGAGAGGAAGAATTGATTAAATTTTTTTATCAAACATAAGGGTAGGGATTGAGTAATAATTTCACATATTACAAATAATAAAATGAATCACCATAGACCATAGGAATCTCAAGTCATTCCTCCATCATCAAATAAAGGTATTGGCAAGCAAAATTTAAATAAACTAAATGACATTAATCATTATACTAATCATGCATATAAATATTGTACAATTAATTGCTAATTAACTACTAATCAGCATGTAATGGACCACTAATCTTAGGATAATTAATAATCAACTACATAGTTAACTGCTAAGCATGCATAATTAAACTACTAATTAGCCATTACTAATTCAAAACTAAATATAGCAATTATCTACTAATTAACTACCGCTAATCCTAAACATGGCATAATTAATTAAACTACTAAACTACTCCTAAACTAAACATGATATAATTATCTCCTAAACTAAGTATGACATAATTATCTGCTAATTATACTTATGCTAATCGCAATTAACTAAAAAAGAAATTTAAATATTAGAAAAGGCCCTTAGAACCTTACCTGGCTTTGATCACTATCAGAAGAAGAATCTTGACTGTAGAAATCACTAAGAGACAAACTTTTCCAAGTATCTTCCACTAGGATTGCTTGATTGCCTCGATCTTAGGGCCAAGTACCCTTATATAGGCTATCCAAGGGCCAGGAAATGAGCTCATCTCCTGATGTGGGAATGAAGCTACAGGCATGCCCTTGTAGTTTACAGGCGTGCGCCTTTACCTATAGGTGTCACTTAGGTCCCCAAACCTTTTTGAGGTGCGAACCCTAGAGAGGCATCCCTATAATGTTACATGTATCATCTCCTTCTAGAGGCACGCGTCTATAATGTTACAAGCATCATCTACCACCTATAACAACTATAGGCGTGCGTGCTCCGCCTCTAACTAGAGACGCGTATTTATAGTGCTAAAATCGCTAACCTTATTCCCAGGTTTCGATTTCAACTTATACTGTTTGAGTCAGGGGCCCAGGAGCGGACTTCCTACCCTTTTCAATCCTACGATGACCTTATTGTGAAGATCGATCTGCGTATCTATGGGGTGGACATGATTTCTTAGGGTTTTGACCCTTTTCCCATCGATATCGCACCGATCTTGAGTATACTTAGCTTTCTATCATATTCTTAATGTTATTTCTACATCTGAGAAAAATCCTCTGGTGTTTATGGTTATCATTATTGGGCCTAAAAATCATAAGCAAAATTTTAGTAGTTACAGTCTTACATTAGATGGTTGGGGGAGATGGTCACTCCACCTATTAGATTAGCCTTTTAGGCTTGAAACTTGAATAGCCTCAACAAGCAGTATCAGGGCCTAATCACAAGGGATTGTTGAGTCTCACATTGGGTGGTTAAAGAGAGAGGATAGTCACTTCACCCATTAGATTAGCTTTTTGGGTTTGACACCTGAATAACCTCAAGGTATCAAAGCCCGATCCTAAAATATATGGAGGAAATTCTCAGAATACCGAATGAAGGTGCTGGGCTCTCGTTAAGCTCGCGATTAGATCTATGGTTAAATTCTATTGACACTTGGATAGAGCAAGCTCTCTATGGAGTAAATGGATGCATAATTGTTTGAGGAGAGACCCGAAAAATACAAAATGGTGTGGTGGTCCTTTGTTCAAGGGGAGAATTGTTAGATATGCAACCGAAGTCCCACATTAGCTAGACGTTGGGAGAATCATAGGTATATAAGTATGGACTATATCTTCATTGGTATAAGGCATGTTAGGTAGAATAAGAAATCAAATCTATGAGGACTTAGGTTCAAAATGAACAATATCATACTAATATGAAACTTTTGGAGGTCTATCGTCTTAACAATCCGTCCATGCAAATCTTTTAGATTATATCCTAAGTTCAACTACACAAGGCACAAAGCTAGCTCGGGTCGTAGGAACGACGTGAGGGGTTATTTCTTGGTTTCGCCCAATCTAAAAGTACTTGATGTTCATATAAACTACTGGATGACCCATAACTTTATCGAATAAAAAAATCAATTACTTATTTTTTTTTGGTTTGTTTATTTAGAATCATTAATTATCATTTTGGATGGTACACCAGAGGGGTGCCCTTCCTGATCGTAAAATCATAATTATTGATATGGGCTTTTTCCACATAAAAAGGGAATCTTTTATTACAATAAAAGCAGAAGCGATGTGGATTATTCAAGTTGTTCGAGTAACAAAAATGTTTTATTCAATCAAGAAAGAAAGGATAGATAGGGTAATTCAGGTGAGATCTAATGTAGATCCAAGTTGGGTTGATTATCCCTCAAAGACTTGACTGTGTTCACTTCTTTTCTTTGGAGGCTCAAAAGTTGGAAATGAAAGCGACATGTATAGCTGACCAATTGCCAACTTGACTAGCTCTGGTAGCAGAACTCAAGAGATCTTTTTTCTAGAAATATGGACAAACGGAAGTTTAACTCCTAAAGAAGCACTTCATGAAGCCTCCCAAAATTTATTGATTTATTTATTCCCTTTCTCTATGTGATAGAAGAAAACTTCCATATACTAGATAGTATGGATTTCATTACAGGAGAAGTTGATCGTTGAAAAAGCAATGGCATTGACGGTAAAGGTGGAAGGGAGGGCTATGGACTTAATTGGATTGAGCCTTAGTATTTCGAGCACGGCTTTTTGTCGGTAAGCGGTACCTGGGCTCCCAAGGTGTTTAGGGCGGGTGGGGGAGGGGTGGGAAGGGAGGACATGTAAGGAAAAATACCAACTTGACTCTAGAGGACACTTAGGGCATGTTTGGGAGGTGAGCCTAACGGCTTGGATGGGATTATATTTCAAAACTTTATCTTGAACTTTGTTTGTGTGGTTTTTTAGAAGTTGGAACAGGAAAATTTCATAGTCCCCACTCATCTTAATGTCTCAAAATCTTGGATAAGGAGACCCAACCAGCCCGTAAACCTCAATCGATCTCCTTGACCAATAACTGGGACTCTCATTTTTTATTTAATAATTATTATCAATAATTTAAATAATCATATAAGAATGATAATAAAATAAAATATTATTAAATAAATATTAAAATATGATAAATAATTATATTTCGAATGATCAACAATTATACTATAAATATTATTTTAAAAAAATAAAAATTTTAAAAACAATATTACTTTTATATCTAAAGTTGTAATTAAATAATTGATAACTATAATTTCCATTTTATTCTTAATTGCAATTAAAAGAAAATAAAATATATTAAATACATATTAATATAATTTGATAAAAATAATAAAATATACTTATAAAATATAATATGGAAATCATTAATACTTTTTAAATAAACAATCAAGATTAAATATTTAATTATTTTTGTCTAAAATTGATCCTGATTGTTTATTTAAAAATTATTAATTATTTCTATATTATATTTTGTAAGTATATTTTATTATATTTTATAAAATTATATTAATATTTTATTTTTATTTAGCATTTTATTTTATTTTAATTGTAATTAAAAATAAAATGGAAATTATAATTCTTAATTTTATAATTAGAATTTTAGAAATAAAATTAATATTATTTTGAAAATTTTAACTAAAAAACATTTTGCTTCAATTTTTTTAATATAAAATTAACAAGTATTTAAAATTTTAATCTAAAATTTTGAAAAAAAAATTATTCTAGTTAAACTTGAATAAAAATTAAATTAGTTTATAAACAAAAATTAATTTTTTAGAATTTATCATATAATAATATAGTCCCATCTCATATTGCATCAAATATAAAATAATACTATATATAGTTCAATCCATTCTTGACTTCCAAACATAGTCTTGGTGTGGTATGAAAGATAAATAGAAACTTAATGGGTCAAGAAATTAAAAGTTAAAAAGTATGTAAAACTTCTGTTTTACTTAACTTTGGCTTTTTTTTTTTTTTTCTAATGTATTGAACGAAAGAGTAATGATACTTATCTCATATTTTTATCCCAGATAACATGGCATTACCATATCACTGACCACATCCTCCCATAATCCATATAATAAATAACATTTCACTTGTCATATTATTTAGAATAAATTATTTGGGGAAAAAATTTCATTACTCTTAAACCAACATAATAACAATTTGGTCTTTGCAATTTCTTTTCTTGTTTTTATTTTTATTTATTTATTTATTTTTGCCTCTTGCATTATAGAGGAGATGAATGATACGTAACTCTCTCTAGACGAAAATAATGATATCCTGTAATATATATCTCTGAGTTATGGGAGACTCAAGATATTTTCAATTCCAAAAATATCTTTAATTATCTTGAAATAAAATCAAGCAATATATTCAATTACAACTTGCATATAAAACCATTACTTAATATCTTTGAATTTATTCTAATTTATAAATAATTAGACTATTCAAAATCAAATCAGGATAGATCATACTTACCAATTGGTTTTAGATCCTTTGAATTTATTATCAATTAATAAATAATTGAAAATCTTGAACTCCAATTCAAAACCAATTGGTTTTCGTCTTTTGGATTGGGTTTGAACCCTTACAGGCATTTGATCCATTTTGCTAATTATTTTTTTAAAAGTCCAATAATGGTGTAACCAATTAGACGAGCTAGCCTAGGGATTATATGAGCACATATAATATTGGCTAAAATAATTCGACCCACGATTAGCTAGACCAACTTATTTAATTCCAAATCTACTCTTCTAAAAGATTGGAACGGAACTCCATAATATATATTCTATCAAGGATAGTTGCCAACCATAAAATTTGACCATGCAACATTGATTTATAATCTTTGGAGATATTAATCCTATTACATGTTTTTCCTTGACACTTATTATTTTTCTCTAATGATCATTTTCGACATGCTATAAATGTTGACACACTCTAGTCTCTAGCCAAAGTATTCAACAAATTAAGAATACCTTAACAATGTGCCAAGCAATATCAGCAAAGCTGTTAAGAGCAGCTCACTAAAGTGTGAAGTAGCCACCTAGCCATTGCCATCGCCATCTAAGAGAGAAATGTTTTCTTCGACAATTTTTCAGATTTTCTCAAAATTCCTATAAACAACTGCTGAGAAAACGACTGTTATGACAATTACGTTGGCGGGTCCTTGGGGTGTGTTCGGCCGCAAGAAAGGAAATACAGGTGGTAAGAGAAAATTTACGAAAAGAAAAGGGTTTGAAAGATATTTTCTTTTGTTTAATTTGAAATTAGAATTATGGATGAAAATAAATCACTCATAAATTGATTGAACATAATTACCCTCAATAATAAAATATATGATATCCATTATTAAATAAAAATTCATTAACAATAAATAATTACCTATTAGGTTAATATTTATTTATTAAACTAACATAAAATTAAAAAAACATATTACATTACAATAAAATTTTATTAAACAAATATATTATTTATTAAATAATATTTCTATAAGATATAAACAAATTTATAAAAATTTATTTATTATTAAATAGTTAAATTTTTTTATTTAAAAATAATAAATAAGATTTATTAAAATTTTATTAAATTAATTTATTTTGTGACAATAAACAATTGTTTAAATAATTATGAATTAAAATTAAAAAATTGTAGACAATCTTTTTGGCCGACCACTATCCAACGCTGCTGGAGTTCAATGAACGTTGCTCGTGGATGTCACACCAACACCATCAGAATCCTCGTATGATGATATTCCTTTCCGACCAAGTTTCATCGTTGATCGGGTTGCTATTTTGCCTCACGCGATGGTTCTCTTTTCAGGATCTGCGGTTAAACTTCGTTTTTGCCAATAAATAATGCAGTCCACGTCGCTGATGTCACCTCTGATGAGTAGATTACTAATCGATGATCACCCTGGTACCAGTGGTGACGCCAGACAAGTGGGTGTGTCGATGGTTGCTAACGATGCCTATTTTCAAATTTTGTAATTTTGTAATTTCTTAAAAATAAATTAATGAATTATATTTGTAAGTATTTCGTTAATCATATATAAAATAATTTAGTCAATTATTTAAATAAGGTTAGTTTTATGCACATAAAATTACTTTAATGTTTGAAGAACCCATGGAATCAATCAATATAAGAATATATGAAAAGGAAACAAATGTGTTTTCAAGATTTGTTGAGATTTAGTGTTTATATATTAGCCAATGACGGATCTTGTGGAACCTTCCCTAATTCTTTTGTTCTTTCAATACTTTTCTCGTAGGGTTCCTAGCGAAATTTTCCTAGTTTTGGGGTTTTCTTAAAAAAAAAAACTATAGGTGTCAGTTAAAATAACTAAAATTACGAGAGACTTTTAAATGACGCGTTAAAAAAAAATAAAATAAAATAAAGACGCTACAGCACAAGCTGTTTTATGTAACTTCTCTTTAGGTTGTGGGTCTATCGGTTTCTAGTACTTGATAATGATAATAATAAAATGGTGACAATTGGTTAGTCTATGGCCATTATATTTAAATTTTTAAAAAACGTGATTAGTTCTCGTAACGCACTAATAGTTTCAAATATTTTTTAGGAGACTCCCAAAATTATAGCCTCTAATAAAAATCAACAGTACTTTTTTCCTTTGGGCTTCTGGAAAAGTTTCTAAGTTTCGGGGTCTTTTAATTTTATAACGCCTATTAAAAACATTCAGCATATTTCTGTGGATCTATAAATTTTTTCCCCCAAGTTTTGGGGGTTTTTGGAACATTACAGCTCTTTAGAGAAATTGATTTTCAAATGCTTAATCAGATACTTGATACTTGATACTTGATAGAGACATATATACAAATTTCAATACATTAAAATTATCAAATAATACTACATTTACAACTCATTTACTATTAAATTTTTTCATAGCTTGGGTTGACAAAATATAACCGAATGAGTAAAATATGAAAATAAATAAATGATATTAAATTATATGATATAGTAATTATTTATCTACTAATATTTTGTCAACTCATGTTGTTAATTAAAAAAAACTAGTTGTAGATGAACTGTAAGTGCATTCTAAAATCGTCTTGTGATACATCCAAAAATAAGATTATCTCCTAAGTATAGGAGTGTCGAAGTAATAAACCCGGTAAGACTTAGGTCGATCCACGAGAAAAAAGATTTAGTGATATCAACTAAAGGATGGGAAATACAATATAAATAATTCAAATAATTAACAAGATAATATTAGCAAATAAAAGTAAAGATGGTAGGCGGTACTATCGACCATTCAAATGTAAAGCAAAAACAAAAGGTAGTAAAACTATCCATGAAAATAGGAGGTAAAACCTACCATAGCAAAAAGAGCAAGTTCATAAGCAATAAATGAGAATAATTAAAATACACAAGTAAGAGAGATTGACACAATGATAATGAAAGCTAAGGTTAGGGGATCCGCTCTTGATATATCAAATAAGGATAAACAACCCAATTATAACTCAATTGAAATCCACACATCAAAGAGTTTCCAATCGGAAGGTATGTCATTTAAGCCCATTTTAGTTATATAAATTATATTTGTTTAATTACCAATATTTATACCACTTCTTGTAAATGGGTTCAAGTATCCAATGTGCCAATCACCATATATCTACAACAAATTAAGGTTCCTAACTAGGCTTGTGTCGGTAAGGAAGAACCATACGACATCTAGAAAGGATCCAAGCATTTGATGTGCCAAAGATGGTCTACAATGGATCAAGATCTCCACTTTACGAGTGGTGTCAAGATTGATTAAGAAAATAAATATAAAACATATAAAATAAATAACACAAGATTATGATTATTAAGCACATGTCAAGGGTTAGACAATCCTTATTCTCATATCAAGGGTTTCACCCTTTCACCTTAGCAAAAGAGAATTTAGCAAGACATTAGGATAGAAAGAAAACAAATTACAAGAAAAGGAAGATTTATTAATAACATTAAGAGAACAAAACACAAGAGAAGAAACACAATAATAAGAGATCCCAGCCAAAGCTAAGATGCCCTAATAAATCACAAGACACCTCTATTTATAGATACATTCAGGGGCAAACTTGTCAAATTACAAAGGGACAATTGTAAAATATCTTGTTGACAATTTGAGTCATCATGTACACCAACTTTGACCACCAATTTTGCCATCGAATTATTTAGAATTTTGATCACACATCTTCATGAAAGTTGTAGATATTTCTCTCAGCTTGCTAGAACATCTTGATTCATATGATTTGGATACGTATATCAAGAGATATGGTCAAAATACGGAGGCATGGTCAGGTTGGGCCGAAACTACAGATGGGTTCATTTCAAGCCCATTTTTGGTCCACTAAGAGCCCGAATTTGATGATGCTTGTGAAATACAATCTTGTAGATAATTTAATTAGCTTTCTAAAAAATTAATATTTGCACCATTCTAATTTATAAAAAGAAAGTTATGCCTATTTTACCGAACCTACAACAAAAACTGAAATTAAGATAAAGCTAATTCAAAAGATGCAAAGACTACAAATATGCTTAAGTTGAGGAATTTAATAACACTATTAATAGAATATGATGAATTAAGCTCTTATTAAGCATACATATTTAAGTGTTCATCACGCCCCCCAACCAGCTTATTGCTAGTCCCTAGCAATTAAAGCGTTAATATTTAGAATTGATTTATAGAGTTTTACATCCAAGGTAGTCATTATTGCACTGTCCTTGATTCTATCCAAATAAACAAACTCTAAGCAATTTTTTTTTTAAAGACTCATGTACCCTTCAGTCAAGATATTAACAAACATTCTTTTTGTGCTCAGTCAATACATAATTATGGGGCTTTTTAGAAAGAAGCCATATCGGTTCTAATATTTGTTAAGACTAACATCCTTAGGCAGGGGGCATTCATTCATCATCATTATATATATATATTTGAAACAATGCATCTTTAACCCATGTAGTGAGCCTTAGGCTAATGACTCTCAGACCAGTTGGCCTTAGGGTATTAGGTGTTAAGACACCCTTACGAGCTTAACGACTCGGGTTACCGATTCTTTATTTTTGCTTAGAAACTTGTGGATAATGCAATGTTCAATCCTATTAAGCTTTCTCCTTAATCCATGTAATGAGATTTGGGCCAATAGCTTCCAAACTAGCAGGTCTTAGGGTTTAGGTGTTGGGGCACCTCTTGGGCTTAATTGCTCGAATTGAAGAGGTTACGAGACCAAACTTATCCACAATTGCTTTTTTTTTTGCTTTCATTTTTTTTTTACTTTCCCCTTCCTTTTGTTGTTATCCTAAACAACACAAAAGAACTCAAATATTGCAACATTTCATTTTGCAACCCACAATCATGCATCATGGTATGTGCGTGTGTGAAGAAAGGTTTATGAATACTTGCTTAATGAGTGCATGAGCAAACAGTTTATTAAATGATAAAGCTGTGAGAGTTCATAGATTTGAATAATTCAAAGTGAAGTAAATAAGACAATCTCGTTATAATATTCAAAAATCAAAACTAAATAATATCAAGTTAGCTAAAATGAGTCTTCAAAAGTACAAAATCAAAACAAAATGATAAATTAGTTAGAATGGGTTTCAAGAGTTCAAAATGGCCCTCTTTACTCTGCCATTCCTGACTTAGAATGCGTCTCAAGAGGATATGAACTCCTTACACCGCACTTAGAATCTAACTACTAACTCGCTTTTTTTTTTTTTTTTTTGCAAGAAAAAGAAAATATAAGATACATTTATGTCTACTGTCCTTCCTGCCTAACCAAATGAAACATTGTCCTTAATGTTTAAATGTAGAGAGATAAGGTATAGGAGACATTACGTGAAGCTTCAGTTATTCAAAAGTGACGACCTGAAAGACACGTAAAATAAAATGTTACAAATAAAATAAAATAAAAATTACAAATGGAGATTCAGATCCAATTTGCACTTTTTTTTGTCCCCCTGACCAATTAATTTGAGTTATTGTTGGGTCAGGTCCATACTCGACTGCTTATAATTTGTCAAGTAATTCACTAGCAGTAGTGGCAGAAATAAGGATCTATCGCACCGAATGAGGGATAAAATTCTGTTCTACAGTTGTATCAACAAAACGTATCAAAGGATCAAAGAAATTTTTAACATTTAACAAACCTATGGATTTTCTATGGAGATTCAGTTGGGCCCAAGAGGCAATTTGAAAAATTCCTTCAAGAGTACCAAAGCCGCCTGGTAAAGCAATAAAGGCATTCGAATTAATAAGTATATATGCCATGCATTCATGCATAGAGGAGACCTATAACTCCTTCCCAACCATTTTTTCAATGATGTTTTCTACAGCCAAAGCTTTAGGAATAACACCTAAAACTTGACTGTCTCCTACGAGTGCAGCTGTTGACATACAACCCATTAACCTGAGGCTACCTCCCCCATAAACTACATGAATCTTTCTTTTAGCTGATAGCCTACTAAGATAATTTGCTACTGCTACAAACTCTTTACTTTTTCCAGGTCGAGATCCACAGAATACAAATATCTTTTGGATTCGACATTTTGAGGTTCCCTTCATGTTTATGCAACTCTCTAACTATATGTATGAAGTGAAGAACCAAAGATGTCATATTTATGGAGTGCAAAAATGTATTCTAAGGATGACATCTATATAGGTAGCTCGACTATTTGTTGAAAAAGTTTGACAATAAAGTATAGAAATTAAAAAAAATGACAAAAATAAGACACCATAAATGCATAAGTCAATCGAAAGATAGAGATATAAATTAAAAAATGACAACTATAAGACATAAAAATTCAAAAATGATAACACGCATGCATATGTACAGGTGGTTGTGACTGTGACTCACATCGTCTTTTGGTTTTACGTCCAGAAATGGCTTAAACACCTTCTATGAGTTGGGGATATGCTTCCCATCCAGTTTTCTTATAAACTAGCAAACAGGGTCGTTTTGAGTCAGATTGTTGAGACTGTAACGTTCTTGCTCTTCTCGAAATTGTGTCCATAATTTTAAAATTTCACGCTACACAATTTCACAAGAATGCGTCTCAAGAGTCAATTGGATATTATCCAAAGACTCCTTACTCAGTCCATTCTTGATGAATTGTAGCTTATCCTCTCGATTATTAGACAAATATCCCAAGGAGTGGCAACGCTGGTTACAAGTCCATCTTGCACATTTGTGACAAACTTGTAACCTTTTTACTCTTCGCTTTTTGGCATAAGAGTTTTTTCCTAAGCCTGGCACGTGAGAAAGAAGATTATTTGAAAACTCACCAGAAAATCGAACCTTGGCTTTAATTAACCATCTTAAATCAGCAGGAATACCTGAGAGTTCTAGAAGTATGCAGTTATAGGTAATATAACAGTAAACTGTAAAGTAAATCGGCACAGGAGGATTTTTACGTGGTTCGGTTATAAAACCTACCTCCACGGACAACTATAGAGCTGCAATTCACTAAGTTCTTGTTTGTACAATCTTTAGGACCTTTTACAGTGCTGACTCACCCTCACACACTGACCTAATCTTTGTAAAACAAAATCTTCGCAAAGATTTTAAACTCTAGTGACACTGCCCACTCTCTGTCACAGTTAACTTAACAACACACTGTTAAGTTATACATAACAACGACGTCTGACATTGAATTACATAAACACTTAACCCGCAAGTTATTCCAAGTGTCTACTAACTCACACAGACTCAATCAACAATTCATTTACGATTTCTACCACTCATACATGAATCAAAAGACTCAAAGAATCAAATTAAAGAAGCATCCCAATTTGCGTTGAAGCTCTTCTATCAATTCCTGGAATGTCAAAATCAAGACTCTCTCAAAACACAACCAAATCAGCTAACCCGCCAATCTGTCTAACACGTTATGTAGAAATAATGCTGTATATATATATTGAGAGGCCTGGACGAAATCTCCTTTAGAATCCTATAAAAATTCTAATCAAAATCATATTAGGATAAGGAGAAATATAATAGGAAGTGTTAAAATTAAACTCTTAAAGGAATTTGGACACAAATAAATATTCTCATATTTTAATTAGGATACAAGAAACAATATCCTAATCTAAGGAGATATTTATTGTAAACCAAATACTTCCTATAATAATTATATAGAAACAGTAAAATAGGAATCAAAATACTATTCTAGTTTTATCACAAGTTAAACAAAAATCAACATGTGCATGGCACATGCAAGTGTCACACGTTGACACCAACAATCTCCCCCTTTTTGGCAACTTGTGATGAAAATACTAAACTGTTTCTGATAAAAGAAAATCACACATGATAAGTTAGACATTTTTTTTTTGTAACCGAGGTGTCCGGGCCAGCTTACGTGCACCACAACTAATCATCGGGGGAGACTAGCGCGACCATAGCCCACTGTCATGATCTCCCGCTTACCTCATGGGGAAAGGCCATTGTGAAGAGTCGAACCCAGGACTTCACCGTTGGCCTTACCATAAGTTATCATGAAATATCAAACAGACAAATATCATGTGCAAAAAAATAATCAGTGTGCTGTTACCAATCTCATAACAGAACACTATCACGATATATATAACCTGTCAATGCAATCACAAAATTGAAGTTTGAAAAACTTGTCAAACACCTATGTAATCAAAAGCATCATCAGATCAAATAAAAACATCCATCAAATGAGATGTGCAGATAATAACACATAACACAGTAAAAACACAAATCATCAAAAAAGTGCGAATGCACACACACAGCATAAGAAGGTTAGTTCTTCTCCCCTTCACATCTTACTTACACCTTTGAGGAATAAGCAAAAAAAGTAACCAGAGGGAAACACTTAAAATAGAAATAACATAAAAAACAACAAAAAGATCAGCAAGTTGCAAAGATTAGCAACTCCTTATCTCCCCCTTGATTTAAGCACAAGTGGCCAAAACTAACTAAGTCTGAGAGACTTGTGAACGGGTGGAGATGGGGAACTGCCAGGGCGCTTTATGGTCTTGCGAGCTACTGTTTTAAACCTGCACCTAGTAGTGGGGGTAAGCTGTTAAGAGGTTATAGGTGCTGGCGGTGCATCAGTAGTGTCAGAGGAAGTAGCAGTAACTTTAGCCATAATTCTTTTGATGTCCTTCTCACGGAGTTCTGCACTGGTTGCTGTTGTCTGTAATGTAACAGCAAGCTGTTGTGAAGAAGGAACCAGTGGCTTATCTGCAGTTGGTGATGGTGGATGTGGAACTGGTGCAGTTGATTCCTCTACAGGAGATGTGATTTGAACTGCATGTGTTGGTGATTGAGTTGATGGTGGAGAGGTATGAGGCTCTGCTTCAGCTACTTCAGGGAGTGGGAAATTATGAGATTCTTCCTCAGCAAGTGGTGAAGGCTGTTTCATTCTGGATTCTGCTTGTGTTGGTTCATCTGACACATATTCATCTCTTAAAGCTGGAGCTGATGATTTAATTTTCTTCTGCTTCTTTTGGTCAGATGGTTTCTTCACCACGTCAACTGTTTTCTTTCCCTGCCTTCTAGTTCCCTTTGCAGGAGACTTGATTGGTTTTGCCTTCTACTTTTGTTATGCTATTATATCTGTCTCAATAGCAGATTATGCAGCTTGACCTGCTGCAGGCATTTGCTCAGCTTCTTCAGGCAAAGGTTCATCAGCCTTAAGAATCTCCTCAGTTGGTTTCTCTGGAACCACAGTTTCAGTCTTCATGTGCTGTAGCTCTGCTGTAGTATCAGGGTGTCCTGCAAACTTTGCTTCCAAGGCAGATTGCTTGAGTTTAATTTCCTTCAAATCCTGCACAATTTCTGTTAAAGTAGAGTTGATGAATACAAGCTGTTCTTCAACATTTTTCATTTGATTTTTCCTTACTCGCTTTGGCTTCGGTTCAGGGATAGGCAACTCAGACTTATCATGCAATCTGTGAAGAAATCCCTCGATGATTGACTTAGACAGAATTTTTGTCTATTTATTAGAACTTATAGGGATGCTATTCTGTACAAGAATTCCTTGGATTAAGCATGGATATACAAGCAAGTAATAATCAGAGTGATATGAACCAATCTGTACAATTGATTTATAGGCTAGCAAACCAAAGTTAATTGGTCGATTGGTGCCTAAACAATAGAGAAATTTCACTCTGTCTTCCCGGACTTGATTTTGATAGGAAGAAGGAAGCCAATTGAACTGAGTTATCTTATGCATCACTCGATATTTCTTCTCTATACCATCTTTCGGTTTCCAAACAATGTCTGTTCTACCAGTCAATTCCTTTATCACTTCAGCCATGTTAAATTCTTCATCTAATGCATGTAAACTGCCTATGGGAATGTCCAGAAAAGTGTTTATAACATTCGAAAAGAACTTAACAAACTTTCCTCTACAATAAACTTTATGATAATAAAAGCTTTTAGGATCATCAATGGCAGCAGTAATGTTTGCATAGAATGCCTGAATTAAAGCCTTCACAGAGGGCAGGAAGTTTGTTACCGTACGAGTCCAGTAAATAGACTCAATCATCTCACTCAGGCCATAGGTGTCGAAATCTGACAGTTTCACCGGCCTTTCCATATGCAGTTTCCTCTTTGAAGTGTGTTTCTCAAACTTTTGTTTGATAGCTGCCGTGAGGAATTTATTGTACTTCGGCTTGATTTTGTCCTTTATCTTCTTTACTGGAACAAGCTCATCTTCGCTCATGGCTGGATCAGTTGCGATCTTTGCATGTGCTTATTGTGTCGGAGATGACGGTACACTATTGCTCCTGTCATAACTGGAGTCACTGTGAGAAGATGAAGAACTGGCTGTCTTTGTCGAGTCAGATGAGGTAGCCATGGTTAGGGTTACTGGTCTGCAGAAAATTTTCAGAACAGGAAGAGAGAAGCATGACGCGGGACAGGGAAGCAACTGTAGTTGGAGTATGGTATGAACAGGAGAAGCCCAAAAACTATTCATAATATACTAGGCTGAATTTAAAACAATTTTGTTTTTAAAATTTAATGATAATTCCATTTCTAAAACTGTTTCATAACTGACATTAGTGGACAAAAATTCAAATTTGATTCCCATTTGAATAAGGAATTCTAATAGAATTGGGATTCCCGCCACTGAACTTTTCCCCCTCAATTCAATACAGCTGAAATGGCATTTTTGACACATGGACACACAATAAAATCAATTTTGGATAAGCACAAAGAGCATCGGGTGTTGAAAAAAACGTAACAGCAAATAGTTAACAATAACATAACAACAGTATCTGACCATCATATAAATCATTCTAAGAAAGCATATTTCAGAGCTAATTATTTACCTTTATTAATTTTATTACTTAATCCAATTGAGTGATCAACTTGAGCATGCTTCTTACACAAAAGTTAGTCTCAATGTGAATTTTATAGATAAATACAGTAGCTTTCACACATGTATAGAGATAGCCCTTTTCCATTTGAGTGGTTGACCTCACCATATTTCCTAGATACAATGAAGTTACTCTCAATGGATGGCTTTCACACATCATATACTGGTAGCCCTTTCTGTATTTTTCATTGTTAAACCAGTATCTTATCATTCACTCAATTTTTATATCACAGCTCACACATGCTTAATTAGAAGAAAACTTATGATATTACAGTTACAAATAACATAACAGCACACAGTGTTCATTCAGATAACTGACAGATGCCTAAGGCTTTTCTTAGATTTTCAAATCTTGTTGTATCCAATGCCTTAGTGAACAAGTCAGCCAATTTTCTATTAGTGGAGATGTGTTCAATGTGTATCACCTTAGACTTTACTAGTTCCCTTATAAAATGGTATCTTATGTCAATGTGTTTTGTTCTAGAATGCTGAACAAGATTTTTGGAAATATTTATAGCACTAGTATTATCATAAAACACAGTTATAGGCTTTTGTTCAATACCATAATCACTCAACATTTGCTTCATCCACAACAGTTGTGTGCAACAACTCACTGCTGCTATGTATTCGGCTTCAACAGTAGACAAAGAAATAGAATTTTGTCTTTTGCTGTGCCATGAAACAAGTTAGTACCAAGATAAAAACAACCTCCTGAAGTACTTTTTCTGTCATCTGCATTTCCTGCCCAATCAGCATCACTAAACCCTGCAAGATAATCATTTGTATCTTTAAAAAACCATATTCCATAATCATGTGTTCCATGAACATACCTGATGATTCTCTTAGCTGCTGCAAGATATGATTCTTTGGGATTTGCTTGAAATCTTGCACACAATCCTACACTAAAGCATAAGTCTGGTCTACTTGCTGTGAGGTATAGCAGGCTGCCAATAATACTTCTGTACAAACTTGCATCAACATCTTTACCTGCATTGTCTTTTGAAAGTTTTAGATTAGTACTGATCAGAGTTTTCATTGGTATTGCATTTTCAAGCCCAAATTTCTTTACAAGATTTTTAGCATATTTTGATTGAGTTATGAATATCCCATCATTCATTTACTTAACTTGTAATCCAAGAAAGAAATTTAATTCTCCTACCATGCTCATCTCAAATTCTTCTTGCATCAACTTAACAAACTCATTAGTTTTGCTTTTGTTAGTTGATCCAAAGACAATGTCATTAACATATATTTGTGCAATAATAAGATAGTTAGATGCATGTTTGATAAACAAAGTCTTATCATTGCTGCCTCTTTTATAACCTCTGTTGATCAAAAAGTTTGTCAACCTTTCATACCAAGCTCTAGGAGCTTGTTTCAAACCATACAAAGCTTTGTACAATTTGTACACAAAATCAGGATGTTTAGGATCTTCAAATCCTTTAGGCTGTTCAACAAAGACTTCTTCATTGAGATATCCATTTAAAAATGCTGTTTTAATATCCATTTGGTATAACTTAACATCAAGCAAACAAGCAATTGCAAGTAGTAATCTGATTGACTCAAGTCTAGCTACTGGTGCAAATGTTTCATCAAAGTCTAGGCCTTCTACTTGTGTGTAACCTTGTGCAACTAGCATAGCCTTATTTCTTACTACTTGTCCACTTTCATCAGTTTTATTTTTGAATATCCATTTAGTTCCAATGACATTTGCATTTTCTAGCCTAGGAAGTAATTCCCATACTTCATTTCTTTTAAACTGATTAAGTTCATCTTGCATGGCTTGAATCCACACATCTTCTTTTAAGGCTTCTTTCACATTTTTTGGTTCAACTAAAGAAACATAACATGCAAACCTTACCTTCTTACCTTGCTCCGAGTCTTCATCATGCCATCTGGTGTTCCAATGATAGAACTTGTTGGATGTGTCTTCTGAATCTATGTGGGTGGATCTTTCTTTTCATCTTCATTTCTGATTGAATTCTTGTTCAAATCTGAGTTGTCAGATGTGACTGTTACGTCAGGTGTAACAGCAGCTGTTTTCTCTTTCATAACAAAATCTTCTTTATTGTTGCTGTCTGAATCTGTCTTCTTTGTATCATCTATGAAGCTGGTTATGCTTTCCTCTTGTGAGTACTTTACATAATCGTCCAGATAATCAAATACTAAGTTTGCAGATTTCAAGACTGCCTTAATTCTCAGATTGTAAACTTGAAATGCTTTGCTATTTTGAGCATATCCCATGAAGACTCCTTCATCACTTCTCGGGTATAATTTTTCTAACTGCTCTCTGTCATTTAAGATGTAACACCTGTATCCAAAAACATGAAAATATTTCAAATTCGGTTTTTTACCTTTCAAAATTTCATAAAGTGTCTGGTTAGTGTCAGGTCTAAGAAAAACTCTATTTGAAATATAACAAGCAGTGCTTATTGCTTCAGCCCATAGCCTCTTGGTCAACTTTTTGCTATTGAGCATCACTCTAGCCATCTCTTGTAGAGTTCTATTCTTCCTTTTCACAATGCCATTCTGTTCAGGGGTTTTAGGAGCTGAAAATTCATGATCAATTCCATGATATTTGTAAAAGTCAGCATAGCTAACATCAAACTCCTTGCCATGATCACTTCTTATTCTCACAATCCTGCCAATGTTCCTATTTTGCTCATTTTCAAGCTTGACACAAAGATTCCTGAAAGCTTCAAAAGTGTCAGATTTTTCTTTAATGAAATCAACCCAAGTATATCTAGAAAAATCATCCACACAAACAAATATGTATCTCTTACCTGTAATGCTTTCAATTTACATAGGACCATAAGATCCATGTGAAGCAAATCAAGTATTTTGGACGTGCTAAGATTTGGATTTGATTTGTGTGAACTTCTAATTTGTTTTCCTATTTCACATGGTCCGCAAATTCCATTAACTTTGTCATCAAGTTTAGGAACCCCTTTTACAGTACCTAACTTAGTTAATTTAACCAAGTCTTTGTAATTTAAGTGCCCTAATTTTTGATACCACAATTCCAAATCCGAAGTCCTAGCTTGAAATGCAATCTTTACCAAATAACAATTATCCAAAGATCTATTACCTTCTAGAATGCATTTACCAAAATTATCTAAGACCATGCATTTGTTTTGTGTGAAATTAACAATATACTTGTCATCACAAATTCGACTAATACTAAAAAGATTAGCTTTCAAACCTTTAACCAACAAGACATTTTGAAAATTGGGAATGCCTTTGACATTCAAGGTGTCTTTACTAATGATCTTACTCTTTGCTCCATCTCCATAGGTGACATTACCATCCCTGCATGCTTTAAAATATGTTAAAAACTGTTTATTTCCAGTCATGTGCCTGAAAAAACCACTGTCAAAATACCACAAATCGTTAGATGATTGGTTAAGAGCAGTAAGAGCAACATGACATACTGTCTTGTCTTTCTTAACCCACTGCTGTTGTGGTTTTGGTAACAGTTTGAACTGTTTTGATCTCTCATGCAAAAGATTCAACAGTTTAAATCATCTAGGCCTAATATGTCCCTTTTTACCACAAAAATAACAGGTTGGGATGAATTTCTTAACGTTTTCAGGACTGGATTTGAAAGAACTCAGTGGAGAGACAAATGTCTCTCTACTCTTGGAATCAGGGCTTGACTTTAAAGAGTTAAGTTCTGAATTCTTACTTGATGTTGAGGCTTTAACAAAAACTGTTTTTGATGAAGATGCACCATTACCTTCTGTATACCCCAATCCATGTTTGTTGGAGTTGTCTCTTCCAAGACTCAAGACCTGATCAAGTTTGGCTGCTCCAATTTTGAGTTGATCAACACACCTCTTGCTTTCAACCAGTTCTGTTGTGATTTTCTCAATATGTGCTATTTTGTCTGTCAAAACAGTCTCCAGTTTCGAGATCTAGTTTTCAACATAGGATTTTTCAAATTCCAGCACCTCAATCTTCTTCTTAAAGATTTTGATTTCTTCCTTTTGATTCAGCCATTCACCATAGAGTGCGTTGTATGTCTCTTGCAACTCTTCATAGTATTCTGGTCCATCTTCTTCATCAGAATGATCAACACTGGTTCTGTAATTTTTTATTATGTCAGACATAACAACTTTCTCTTTATCCGCTGCAGATGCAGTAAATGCAACAAAATTGCTCATGCACTCTTGATCTTCTGACTCCGATTCTGATTCATCACTCCATGTTGCTGTCAGTTCTTTGTTCTTTTTCTTGAGATTAGCACATTCAGAGTGAATATGCCCATAGCCAGAACATTCATAACACTGAATCTGCCATTTCTTTTCAGGTTGTTTTGGTTTCTTCTTGTCATTCTCCTTGCTGAACTTTCTGAATTTTTCTTCACTTGAGTTTGATGGCTTTCCTTGATTCTTTTTCCTGAAATTTCTTTTCATAAACTTGACATAATTTCTTGTTAGAAAAGCAATCTGTTTAGAATCAGTTTCATCAAGCTCATCATTACTTTCCTCATCAGATTTTTCAGTTTTGACATTGAATGCAGTGCTTTTACCTTTTTGCTTCCTAGTACTCTGATTAATTTCAAAGTTTTGGAGAATGCCTATCAGTTCATCAACCCTCATCTCATCAGTATTTTTAACTTCCTCAATGGCTGAAATTTTAGGTTGAAATTTATCTGGAACATACCTAATTATTTTGCTAACAATTTCTGCATCAGTGAAAGTTTTGCCAAGCATGTATGCTGAATTTGTAATGTGACATATCTTAGAGTAAAACTCAAAAATTGACTCATCCTCATGCATCATCAGATTTTCAAATTGAGAATTTAATCTTATCAATTTAGATCTTTTAACAGATGTAGTACCTTCATTTTTATCTCAAGTATGTCCTACGCTTCTTTGGCCACTTTGCATCTAGAAATCTGTCCAAAATTGTTTAAGTCTATTGCAGCAAAGATTGCGTTAAGAGCCTTTGAATTCCAGCTGGAGCGTCAATATTCTTCATCAGTCCATTCATCCTCAGGTTTGGGTTCGGAATAACCAAAAGCATTCAACTTTGTTGGTGGTGTCCATCCTTTAAGCACACTAGTCCATGCCCTGTCATCAAGAGATTTGATATACATCGTCATTCTTACCTTCCAATATGAATAATTACTGTCATCAAGGATAGGTGGTTGTGTTCCGGATCCTTTATTGCGAATAAAATCCATCCTTCTAGATCAACGTGATCCTTTTCTTCACTTGTCTATCAGTGAACCTGCTCTGATACCAATTGAGAGTTCTGGAAGTATGCAGTTATAAGTAATATAATAGTAAACTGTAAAGTAAATCGGCACAGGAGGATTTTTATGTGGTTCGATTATAAAACCTACATCCACGGACAACTATAGAGTTACAATTCACTAAGTTCTTGTTTGTACAATCTTTAGGACCTTTTACAGTGCTGACTCACCCTCACACACTGACCTAATCTTTGTAAAACAAAATCTTCGCAAAGATCATAAACTCTAGTGACACTGCCCACTCTCTGTCGCAAATAACTTAACAACACACTGTTAAGTTATACATAACACACGACGTCTGACATTGAATTACATAAACACTTAACCCGCAAGTTATCCCAAGTGTCTACTAACTCACACAGACTCAATCAACAACTCATGTACGATTTCTACCACTCATACATGAATCAAAAGACTCAAAGAATCAAATTAAAGAAGCATCCCAATTTGCGTTGAAGCTCTTCTATCAATTCATGGAATGTCAAAATCAAGACTCTCTCAAAACACAATCAAATCAGCTAACCCGCCAATCTGTCTAACACGTTATGTAGAAATAACGCTGTATATATATATTGAGAGGCCTGGACGAAATCTCCTTTAGAATCCTGTAAAAATTCTAATCAAAATCATATTAGGATAAGGAGAAATATAATAGGAAGTGTTATAATTAAACTCCTAAAGGAATTTGGACACAAATAAATATTCTCCTATTTTAATTAGGATACAAGAAATAATATTCTAATCTACTGAGATATTTATTGTAAACCAAATACTTCCTATAATAATCATCTAGAAACAGTAAAATAGGAATCAAAATACTATTCTAGTTTTATCACAAGTTAAACAAAAATCATGGCACATGCAAGTGTCACACGTTGACACCAACAATACCCTTGTGCATCAACATCCTTAGTCTTTCTACGCAAGCTTTATAAATTTTAAGCAAATCATTTTGAGGAAGAGAGAAAAAACGTGTGTGCAAATTCGAGAGAATGGTATCCATGCGAAGAAAATGAGAGAGAAGAAACGAAAATGAATACAAGGTGAGCAACAGTTTTTAGGGAACTGAAAAACCAACTTTAAAAGTCACGGAGTACCGTGTCCGCCACTTGACCGAGAAAAATCAATCCTTAAAAAGGATTGATTAAAGCAGTAGACTCTTCATTTTGATCAAAATTTTCAAAGAATGGTTTTAACCGTTGTCCATTAACTTTAAAAACATTACCATTCTTTGGGTTCTCAATCTTTAACAATGAAAGGCCCAGTCTAACGAGATCGAAGTTTACTAGGAAACAAATGCAATCTTGAATCATACAAAAGAACTTTTTGTGAAGGTTCAAAAGATTTTCTAACAATAAATTTGCCATGAAAAACCTTCACTTTTTCTCTGTAGATTTTAGAATTTTTATAAGCCTCATTCTTGATTTCTTCAAGTTCACTTAGTTGGAGTTTACGTAACTTGCAAGCATAATCCAAATTTTTGTTAAATGCTTTAATGGCCCAATAAGCTTTATGCTCAATTTCCACAGGTAAGTGACAAGGTTTTCCATAAACTAATCTATAAGGAGACATTCCCAATGATGTTTTGAAAGCAGTTCGATAAGCCCAAAGTACATCATTAAGTCTTAAAGACCAATCTTTACGGTTTGGGTTGACCATTTTTTCTAAAATCTGTTTTATCTCCCTATTAGCTAATTCAACTTGTCCACTTGTTTGCGGGTGATAAGGTGTCGAAACTTTATGGGTTATTCCATATTTCTTTATTAGAGTTTTAAATGGTTTGTTACAAAAATGTGTACCCCCATCACTAATAATGGCTCGAGGAATTCCAAATCTACATAAGATATTCTCTTTTAAGAATTTGATAACTGTTTTGTGATCATTGTTTCGACATGGAATTGCCTCGACCCATTTTGAAACATAGTCTACTGCAAGAATGTACACAAAATCAAATGATGGTGAAAAAGGTCCCATAAAATCAACATCCCAAAAGTAAAAGATTTCGACAATAAGAATGGGATTCAAAGGCATCATGTTTTGTTTTGAAATGGATCCCAATTTTTGACAATTTTCACAAGTTTTGGAAAATGCATGTGCATCTTTAAATAAGGTAGGCCAATAAAATCCATATTGCAAGATTCTAGCAGCATGTTTTTTTAGACGAAAAGTGTCCTCCATATGCTTCGGAATGACAAAAATTAATGACACTACTTACCTCATTGTTGGACATGCACCTTCTAATTATTTGGTCTGAACAATATTTGAATAGATATGGGTCTTCCCAATAAAAATTTTTCACCTCGGTCAAAAACTTCCTTTTATCTTGAGCATTCCAATGAGGTGGCATTTCTCTTGTTGCAAGAAAATTTATAATGTTAGCAAACCAAGGTACTGTAGCAATGGAGAATAAAAATTCATCAGGAAAAGAGTCATTGATAGGTGAAGTTTCAATTAATGTCTCTGTTGTTAATCTTGACAGATAGTTCGCAACAACATTTTCGGCTCCTTTTTTATCCTTTATTGTAATGTTAAATTTTTGAAACAATAAAATCCACCGTATCAATCTAGGTTTTGCATCCTGTTTAGGCATTAAATATCTTACAGCCGCATAGTCAGTGTAAACAATCGTTGGAGAACCAATTAAATAAGATCAAAATTTGTCCAATGCAAATACTACTGCAAGTAGTTCTTTTTCAGTTGTTGTGTAATTCATTTGTGCATCATTATAGTCTTACTTGTATAGTATATCACATAAGGCTTACCTTCTTTTCTTTGTCCTAAGACATCACCAACAACATAGTCACTCGCATCACACATCAATTCAAAAGGCAAGGACCAATTAGGAGATTGCATAATTGGAGTAGTTGTTAAAAGACCAATTAACTTATCAAAAGCATTTTGACATTCTTGAGTCCATTTAAAAGAAGTGTCTTTTATTAAGAGGTTATAAAGAGGTTTAGATATAGCATTGAAATTTTTTATGAACCTTCTATAAAATCCAGCATGCCCTAAGAATGAACGGACCTTTTTGACTATTTTTGGTAGAGGTGATGAACACTTAAATATGTATGCTTAGTAAGAGCTTAATTCATCATATTGCATTAATAGTGTCATTAAATTCCTCAACTTAAGCATATGTATAGTCTTTACATCTTTTGAATTAACTTTCCCTTAATTTCGGTTTTGATGTAGGTTTGATAAAATAGGTATAACTTTCTATTTATAGATCAAAATGGTGCAAATATTGATGTTTTGGAAAGCTGATTAAATTATCTACAAGATTACATTTCACAAGAATCATCAAATTTGGGCTTTTAGTGGACCAAAAATGGGCTTGAAGTGAAACCATCTACAGTCTCAGCCCAGTCTGACCATGCCTAAGTATTTTGACTATATCTCTCAAGATACATATCCAAATCATATAAATCAAGATGTTATAGAAAGCTAAGAAAAATATCTACGACTTTTATGAAGACATGTGATTAAAATTCTCAATACTTCAATGTCAAAATTGGTGGTCAAATTTGGTTCACCTAATTACCCCAATTGTCAAAGTTGGTGCATCTAATATTTGACAATTATTCCTTTGTAATTAGACAAGTTTGCCCCTGAATGTATTTATAAATAGAGGTGCTTTGTGACCCATTAGGGCATCTTGACCTTGGCTGGGATCCCTTGTTATTGTGTTTTTCTCTATTGTATTTTCATGTTATTAATAAATTTCCTTTTTCTTATAATTCGTTTTTTTCTCTTATAATGTCTTTCTAATTTCTCTCTTGTTAAGGTGAAAGGGTGAAATCCTTGATATGAGAGTAAGGATTTTCTAACCCTTTGATATGTGCTTAACAATCATAATCTTTGTTATTTATTTTATATGATTTATATTTATTTCTCTAATCAATCTTGACACCACTCGTAAAGTGGAGGTCTTGATCCATTGTCGACAATCCTTGGCACATCAAATGCTTAGATCCTTTCTACATGTCGTATGGTTCTTTCTTACCGACACGAATCTAGTTAGGAACCTTGATTTGTTGTAGACATATGGTGATTGCACATTGGATGCTTGAACCCATTTACAAGAAGTGGTAATAAATATTGGTAACGAAGCAAATATAATTCATATAACTAAAATGGGTTGTTTATCCTTATTCGAAATATCAAGGGCGGATCCCCTAACCTTAGCTTTCATTATTATTATGTTAATTCCTTTTACTTGCGTATTTTAATTATTTTCATTTATTTTTGATATTAACTTGTCATATCTTTGAATCATTTATATCATTTTTGCTTAGCTTAATTTTTACTGTGTTAATTCTTTTTCGCATTTTAGATTTTAATTTTTACTTTGTCGTGTGTTCATCTTTTCTTCTCTTTTCTCTTCTCTTTCTTGCATGAAAATTTGGTCACGAACATCTAGTGGTAGACTTGTTAGAAAAACATCATCTTCCTTAGAAAACATGGCCGACAATCAAGTGGAAAGATTCACGGATGAAGGGGACAATCGTTCCCAACAAAATGATCAAAACCAACCAAGAACCCTCAGAGATTACATGAATCCGGTAAGGACTAGTGCACCATCATGTGTAGTTTCTCCTCCAGATTCAATCCATTTCAATTTCAAGCCAAGTTTTGTTCAACTTCTACCCACCTTTCATGGCCTTGATATGGAGAACCCATATTCGCACTTAAAACTCTTTGAAGAGGTATGTAACTCCTACACTGACCCAAATTGTAGCATAAACACCATTAGATTAAAGTTTTTTCCTTTTTCTTTAAAAGATAAAGCTAGAATATGGCTACAAAATTTGAGGTCGAATTCCATCAGTTCATGGGATGAGATGAAACAACAATTTTTGAAAATTTTTTTTCCTACCCATAGAACAAATTCTCTTAAAAGACAAATCTCCAATTTTACTCAAAACCAAGGAGAAACCCTTTACCAATGTTGGGATAGGTATAAGGAACTACTTAACACCTGTCCTCACCATGGTTTTGAAACTTGGAGAATAGTTGCACACTTCTATGAAGAGTCAACACCTCAAGATAGGCAACTAGTGGAGTTAATGTGTAATGGAGAATTCGGAGATAAAGACCCTGAGGAAGCAAATTGACTTCCTAGATTCCTTGACAGAAAAGGCACAAAATTGGGACACTGCTGGCACCTATGAGGTACCAAGCAAGGCCCCAACCTCGACATCCAATAGAGGCATTTACAAGCTTAGGGAAGACCATGACCTTCAAGCCAAATATGCATCCCTAGCGAGAAAAGTCGAGGCTTTAGAGATGAAAAAGAGTGGTCAATTGAATTCTATTCAAGAAAATGTCTGTAACATTTGTAATGACAATGACCATTCCACTGATGATTGCCCAACTTTGTCTGCCTTTAGGGAATGCCTCCATGAAGAAGCCAATGCCTTGAACACTTTCAAAAGGCCAAATCACAATCCATATTCACAAACCTACAATCCTGGTTGGAGAAATCATCCAAATTTTAGTTGAAAAAATGACAATCATGCACAATCTTCACAAGGCCCTTTTCAAACAAGACAAAATTTTCAAAATTCTCATGATCATGCATATGCTCCTCCTCCTAGGAATGACTTTGAAGAGACATTGCATTCATTCATTACAAAGTAAGAGATTTTAAATAGTCAAACTGCTCAAACATTAGCAAATTTGTCAGACACTCTTGCAAAATTTGCATCTAAATTTAGCATCCAAGAGAAAGGGAAATTTCCTTCTCAAACATTGCAAAACCCCAAAGATCAATCTAACTCAAATACAGGGAGTTCAAGTAACCATTATTTTGACCGAGCCAAATCAGTTATGACCCTTCGCAATGGTAAGGTTGTTGAAAAACACATTCTTAACCCTTGTGAGAAAGAAGAAGAATCGATCTCTAAAGGACAGGAAGAGGTTGCCAAACCAACGCCTAGCGAAGAAGAAACCAAATCCTCATCTGTACCTCCATTTCCTCAAGCATTAGCCACACAAAAGAAGTCAACTCACAATTCTGAAATCTTTCAAATTTTCAAACAGGTAAAGGTCAATATTCCTTTGCTAGATGTGATCAAACAGGTACCTTCTTATGCAAAATTTTTGAAAGACTTATGCATTGTGAAAAGGAAATTGAATGTGAAAAAGAATGCCTTTCTAGCTGAGCAAGTAAGTGCTATTCTTCCAAACAATAATACAGTGAAATATAAGGATCCAGGTTGTCCTACAATTTCATGTGTTATTGGGGACCATAAAATTGAACAAGCTTTACTTGATCTTGGTGCTAGTGTGAATTTGCTTCCATATTCTGTTGTTTAGAAACTCAATCTAGGTGAGTTCAAAACCGACTTCTGTGACTCTTTTGCTTGCTGATAGATCAGTTAAAGTACCAAGAGGAGTAGTAGAAGATGTGTTAGTTCAAGTCGATAAATTCATTTACCTAGTGGATTTTATCGTCTTGGACACACAACCAGTAGAAGTATGTAATTCAATTCCTGTCATTTTAGGGCGTCTATTTCTAGCTACCTCTAATGCTTTGATTAATTGCAGGAATGGAGTCATGAAGCTATCATTTGGGAACATGACATTGGAACTGAGCGTTTTCAATATGTGCAAACAACCACATGAAGAAGAAGATGAAATTGAGGAGGCCAATGTGATTGAAACTATTGTGGAAGACCATATCCAAAAGGGGAGTTCTTCTGACCCTTTGGAAACTTGTTTAGTGAATGCATTAGAATCAAGTATGGAATTAGAACCTGATCTGATATGTGTTCTTTACTGGATTGTGCACAGGTGATGAAAAAAGGCTCAAAATCAAGATTTGAAGAATTGGGGCAAATGAATGAAAGCAAGGAAGATGAAGCTCCCAAGCTAGAATTGAAGCCCTTACCTGAAGGACTGAAATATGCATATCTTGGGGAGAATCAAACATATCCGGTGGTAATTTCTTCATCCCTCACAGGTGAGCAACAAGGTAAGTTGATAGAAGTGCTTAAAAGGCATAAAAATGCAATCGGGTGGACTTTAAAAGATATAAAAGGCATTAACCCTTTAATTTGCACACATCGAATACATTTAGAGGAAAATGCCAAAATATCCTAACAACCTCAAAGAAGATTAAATCAACATATGAAAGAGGTTATTAGGGCTGAAGTTCTTAAACTACTTGATGTGGGAATTATCTACCCTATTTCTGATAGCAAGTGGGTAAGCCCAACTCAAGTAGTACCTAAGAAATCTGGCATTACAGTAGTTAAAAATGAAAAGGGGAAATCATTGCCAACTCGAGTCTCATCTAGTTGGAGGATGTGCATTGATTATAGAAAATTAAATGCTGTCACCAGAAAAGACCATTTCCCTTTACCATTCCTTGACCAAATTCTAGAAAGAGTAGCATGACACCCCTACTACTGCTTTCTTGATGGATACTCAGGCTATTATCAAATTCCCATTACACTCGAAGACCAAGAAAAGACCACATTCACGTGCCCCTTCGGCACTTTTGCATTTAGGAGAATCACTTTTGCATTTTGTAATGCCCCAACCACTTTTCAAAGGTGCATGTTAAGCATTTTCAGTGATATGGTTGAGCATCATTTACAAGTTTTTATGGATGATTTAACTGTCTTTGGAAACTCTTTTGATAATTGTCTTGAAAATTTAGAAAAAGTCCTAAAAAGGTGTGTAGAAAAAGGTCTTATTTTGAATTGGAAAAAATGTCATTATATGGTCACTTTGGGAATTGTCTTAGGTCATGTAGTGTCTTCTAAGGGAATTGAAGTGGACAAAGTAAAAGTGGAATTAATTTCCCATTTGCCTCCACCGAAAACAGTTAAAGAGGTCCGTTCATTCTTAGGGCATGCTGGATTTTATAGGAGGTTCAAAGAAATTTCAGTGCTATATCTAAACCTCTTTGTAACCTATTAATAAAAGACACTTCTTTTGAATGGACTCAAGAATGTCAAAATGATACGGTGGATCTTATTGCTCCAAGAATTCAACATCACAATAAATGATAAGAAAGGAGCCAAAAATGTCGTTGCAGATCATCTTTCAAGACTAATGACAGAGACATTAATTGAAACTTCACCTATCAATGATTCTTTTCCTGATGAATTTTTATTTTCCATTGCTGCTGTACCTCGGTTTGCTAACATTGTAAATTTCCTTGCAACAGGAAAAATGCCACCTCATTGGAATACTCAAGACAAAAGGAAGTTTTTGACCGAGGTAAAAAATTTTTATTGGGATGATCCATATCTGTTCAAATATTGTTCGGATCAAATAATTAGAAGATGCATACTCGACAATGAGGTAAGTAGTGTTATTAATTTTTGTCATTCTGAAGCATGTGGAGGACATTTTTCATCTAGAAAAACAGCTGCTAAAATCTTGCAATGTGGATTTTATTGGCCCACCTTATTTAAAGATGCACATGCATTTTACAAAACGTGTGAAAATTATCAAAAATTGGGATCCATTTCAAAAAGAAACATGATACATTTGAATCCCATTCTTGTTGTTGAAATCTTTGACTGTTAGGGTATTGATTTTATGGGACCCTTTCCACCCTCATTTGGTTTTGTGTACATCCTTGTTGCAGTAGACTATGTTTCAAAATAGGTCGAGGCAATTCCATATCAAAACAATGATCACAAAACAGTTGTCAAATTCTTGAAAGAGAATATCTTGAGTAGATTTGGAATTCCTCGGGCCATTATTAGTGATGGGGGTACACATTTTTGTAACAAACTATTTGAAACTTTAATGAAGAAATATGGAATAACCCATAAAATTTCTACACCTTATCACCCGCAAACAAGTGGACAAGTTGAATTAGCTAATAGGAAGATAAAACAGATCTTAGAAAAAACAGTTAACCCAAATCGTAAAGATTGGTCTTTAAGACTTAATGATGAACTCTAGGCTTACCGAACTGCTTTCAAAACATCATTGAGAATGTCTCCTTATAGATTAGTTTATGGAAAACCTTGTCACTTGCCTGTGAAAATTGAACATAAAGCTTATTGGGCCATTAAAACATTTAACACAAACTTGAATGATGCTTGCAAGTTACGTAAACTCCAACTGAGTGAACTTGAAGAAATCAGGAATGGGGCTTATGAAAATTCTAAAATCTATAAAGAAAAAATGAAGGTTTTTCATGACAAATTTATTGTTAGAAAATCTTTTGAATCTTCACAAAAAGTTCTTTTCTATGATTCAAGATTGCACTTGTTTCTTGGTAAACTTCGGTCTCGTTGGACTGGACCTTTCATTGTTAAAAATGTTTTCCCTCATAGAGCAGTTGAAATTGAGAACACAAAGAATGGTAATGTGTTTAAAGTTAATGGACAACGGTTAAAACCATTCTTTGAAAATTTTGATCAAAATGAAGAGTCAATTGCTTTAATCGATCCTTTTTAAGGATTGATTTTTCCCGGTCAAGTGGCGAATACGGTACTCCGTGGCTTTTGAAGTCGATTTTTCAATTCCTTAAAAACTGTTGCTCACCTTGCATCCATTTTCCTTTCTTTCTCTCATTTTCTTCACATGGATACTATTCTCTCAAAATTGCACAAACATTTTCCCTCTCTCCCTCAAAATGATTTGCTTAAAATTTACAATGCTCACGCAGAAAGACTAAGGATGTTGATGTGTAAGGGTATGCCTGTTGAAATAAGATGGTTAATTGAAGCCAAGGTTCGATTTTCTTATGAATTTTCAGATAATCTTGTTTCTCACATGCCAGGTATGGGAAAAAGCTCTTACGCCAAAAAGCGAAGAGCGAAAAGGTTACAAGTTTGTCCCAAATGTGCAAGATGGACTTGTAACCAGCGTTGCCGCTCTTTGGGATATTTGTCTAATAATCGAGAGGATAAACTACAGTTCATCAAGAATGGAATGAGTAAGGAGTCTTCGGATGATATCTGAGTGACTCTTGAGACGCATTCTTGTGGACTTGTGCAACGTGAAATTTTTCAATTGTGGACACAATTCCGAGATGAGCAGGAACGCTATAGTCTTGGGAATCTGACTCAAAACAACCCTGTTTGCCAGTTTATATGAAAACTGGATGGGAAGCATATCCCTAACTCATAGAAGGTGTTTAAGCCGTTTCTGGACGTAAATCCAGAGGAAGATGTGAGCCACAATCACAACTACCTGTACATATGCATGTGTGCCATCATTTTTGAATTTTAATGCCTATTAGCTGTCATTTTTGAATTCGTATCTTTTGTTTGACTTGTGGTGTCTTATTTCATCATCTTTTTTTGAATTTCTATGCATTATTGTCATATTTTTCAACAACCAACCGAGCTACCTATTTAGATGTCATCATTAGCATACCTTTTTGCACTCCATAAATACCACATCTCTTGTTCTCTTCTTCACACATAGTTAGAGAGTTGCATAGACATGGAGGGAACTTCAAAACGTTGAATCCAAAGGATATGTGTATTCTGTGAATCTCGATCGGGTAAAAGTGAGGAGTTTGTAGAAGCAGCAAATTATCTTGGTAGGCTACTGGCTGAAAGAAAGATTCATGTGGTTTATGGGGGAGGTAGCCTCAGGTTAATGGGTTGTGTGTCAACAGCTGCACATGTAGGAGGTAGTCAAGTTTTAGGACTTATTCCTAAAGCTTTGGCTATAGAAAGCATTGTTAGAAAAACGGTTGGGCATGAGTTACAAGTTTCCTCTATGCATGAACGCATGGCACATATGCTTATCAATTCAGATGCCATTATTGCTTTACCAGGTGGCTTTGGTACTCTCGAATAAATTTTTCAAATTGCCTCTTGTGCCCAACTGAATCTCCATCAAAAACCCATAGGTTTGTTGAATGTTAAAAATTTCTTTGATCCTTTGATAAGTTTTGTTGATGCAGCTGTAGAACAAAATTTTATCCCTCATTCGGCGAGAAAGATCCTTGTTTCTGCCACTACCGCTAGTAAACTACTTGACAAGTTATAAGCAGTCGAGTATCAACCTGACCCAGCCATCACTCAATTTAATTGGTCAGGGGGGCAAAACAAAAAGTACAAATTGGATCTGAATCTCCGTTTGTAATTTTTTCTTGTCCTTTATTTTATTTTTAGCATTTTATTTTATGAGTCTTTCAGGTCATCTCTCTCGAATAACAGAAGCTTCAGGTAATGTCTCATATACTTTATCTCTCTACATTTAAACATTGAGGACAATGTTTCATTTGGTTGGGGAGGAAGGATAGTAGACATAAGTGTGTCTTGAAATTTTATTTTTTCTTGCAAAAAAAAAAAAAGTGAGTTAGTAATTAGATTCAGAGTGCGGTGTAAGGAGTTCAGATCCTCTTAAGACGCATTCTGAGTCAGGAATGGCAGACTAAAGAGGGCCAGTTTGAACTCTTGAAACACACTCTAACCAATTTGTCATTTTGTTTTGATTTTGCATTTTTTTAGGACTCATTTTAGTTAACTTGATATTATTTAGTTTTGATTTTTGAATTTTATAACAAGGAGGTCTTATTCATTTCACTTTGAATTATTCAAATCTATGAACTCCCACAACCTTATCATTTAATAAATTGTGTGCTTATGTGCTCATTAAGCAAGTATCTATGAATCTTTCTTCACACACACACATACCTTGATGTATGATTGTGGGTGGCGAAATGAAATATTGCAATATTTGAGTTCTTTTGTTTTGTTTAGGAAAACAACAAAAGGAAGGGGAAAGTTTAAAAAAAAAAAGAAAAAAAAGAAAAAAAAGAGAGAAAGTAATGGTGGATAAGTTTGGTCTTGTAGCCTCCTTAATTTGAGCAATTAAGCCCGAGGGGTGCCTCAACACCTAATACCCTAAGACCAACTGGTTTGGGAGCTATTGGCTCAAAGCTCGCTACATGGATTAAGGAGAAAGCTTAATGGGATTGACCCTTGCACTATCCACAAGTTTCTAAGCAAAAATAAAGCATCGACAACCCGAGTCGTTAAGCTCGTAGGGGTGTCTTAACACCTAATGCCCTAAGGCCAACTGGTCTGGGAGTCATTAGCCTAAGGCTCACTACATGGGTTAAAGATGCATTCTTTCAAAAAAAAGAAAAAAAATATATATATATAATAAATGAATGCGCCCTACCTAAAGTTGTTAGCCTTAACAAATATTAGAATCGATATGGCTTCTTTCTGATAAGCCCCATAGTCATGTGTCGATTGAGCACAAAAAGAAGGTTTATTGATATCTTGACTGAAAGGTACATGAGTCATTTAAAAAAAAAATTGGTTGAGAGTTTGTTTATTTGGATAAAATCAAGGAGAGTGCAATAATGACCACCTTGGATGTAAAATTCTATAAATCACTTCTAAATAATAACGCTTTAATTGATAGGGACTAGCAATAAGCTGGTTGGGGGATGTGATGAACACTTAAATATGTATGCTTAATAAGAGCTTAATTCATCATATTGCATTAATAGTGTCATTAAATTCCTTAACTTAAGCATATTTGTAGTCTTTACATCTTTTGAATTAACTTTTCCTTAATTTCAGTTTTGATGTAGGTTTGGTAAAGTGGGTATAACTTTCTATTTGTAGATCAAAATGGTGCACATCTTGATGTTTTAAAAAGCTGATTAAATTATCTACAAGATTGCATTTCACAAGAATCATCAAATTCGGGCTCTTAGTGGACCAAAAATGGGCTTGAAGTGAACCCATCTACAGTCTCAACCTAGTCTGACCATGCCTCAGTATTTTGATCATATCTCTTAAGATACATATCCAAATTGTATAAATCAAGATGTTCTAGAAACCTGAGAGAAATATCTACGACTTTCATGGAGACATGTGATTAAAATTCTCAATACTTCAATGTCAAAATCGGTGGTCAAAGTCGATTCACCTAATTACCCTAATTGTCAAAGTTGGTGCATCTAATATTTGACAATTATTCCTTTGTAATTTGACAAGTTTGCCCCTGAATGTATCTATAAATAGAGGTTCCTTATGACCTATTAGGGCATCTTGGCCTTGGTTGGGATCCCTTGTTATTGTGTTTTTCTCTATTGTATTTTCATGTTATTAATGAATTTCCTTTTTCTTATAATTCGTTTTCTTTTTCTTATAATGTCTTTCTAATTTCTCTCTTGCTAAGGTGAAAGGGTGAAATCCTTGATATGAGAGTAAGGATTTTCTAACCCTTTGATATGTGCTTAATAATCATAATCTTTGTTATTTATTTTATATGATTTATATTTATTTCTCTAATCAATCTTGACACCACTCGTAAAGTGGAGGTCTTGATCCATTGTCGACAATCCTTGGCACATCAAATGCTTGGATCCTTTCTAGATGTGTATGGTTCTTCCTTACCGACACGAATCTAGTTAGGAACCTTGATTTGTTGTAGACATATGTTGATTGGCACATTGGATGCTTGAACCCATTTACAAGAAGTGGTATAAATATTGGTAACGAAACAAATATAATTCATATAACTAAAATGGTTGTTTATCCTTATTCGAAATATCAAGGGCGGATCCCCTAACCTTAGCTTTCATTATTATTGTGTTAATTCCTTTTACTTGCGTATTTTAATTATTTTCATCTATTGTTGATATTATCTTGTCATATCTTTGAATCATTTATATCATATTTGGTTAGCTTATAATTTGTAGCGCTAAAATCCCCTTCCTCATGGATCGACCCCGGTCTCACCACGTTTATTACTTCGACACTCCTATACTTGAGAGACAATCCTTTTTTGGATGTGTCAAGAGGCAAATGGGAAATTAATTCCACTTTTGCTTTGTCTACTTCAATTCCCTTAGAATACATCACACGACCTAAGACAATTCTTGAAGTAACCATATAATGACATTTTTTCCAATTCAAAATAAGATCTTTTTCTTCACACCTTTTTAGGACTTTTTCTAAGTTTTCAAGATAATTATCAAAAGAATTTCCAAAGACAGTTAAATCATCCATGAAAACTTCTAAATAATGCTCAACCATATCACTGAAAATGCTTAATATGCATCTTTGAAAAGTAGCTGGAGCATTACAAAGTCCAAAAGACATCCTTCTAAATGCAAAAGTGTCGAAGGGGCACGTGAATGTGATCTTTTCTTGGTCTTCAAGTGCAATGGGAATTTGATAATATCCTGAGTATCCATCGAGAAAGCAGTAGTAGGAGTGCCCTGCTACTCTTTCTAAAATTTGGTCAAGGAATGGTAATGAAAAATGGTCTTTTCTGGTGACAGCATTTAATTTTCTATAATCAATGCATATCCTCCAACTAGATGAGACTCAAGTTGGTAATGATTCACCCTTTTCATTTTTGACTACTGTAATGCCAGATTTTTTAGGTACTACTTGTGTAGGGCTTACCCACTTACTATAAGAAATAGGGTAGATAATTCCCACGTCAAATAGTTTGAGAACTTCAGCTCTAATGACTTCTTTCATATGGGGATTTAATCTCCTTTGAGGTTGTTGGGATGTTTTGGCATTTTCTTCTAAATGTATTCTATTGTACAAATTAAAGGGTTAATGCCTTTTATGTCTTTTAAAGTCTACCCGATTGCATTTTTATGCCTTTTAAGCACTTGTATCAACTTACCTTGTTGCTCGCTTGTGAGAGAGGAAGAAATTATCACCGGATATGTCTGATTCTCCCCAAGATATATGCGTATTTTAGTCCTTTAGGTAAGGGCTTCAGTTCTAACTTGGGAGCTTCATCTTCCTTGCTTTCATTCATTTGTCCCAATTCTTCAAATCATGGTTTCGAGCCCTTTTCCATCACCTGTGCACAATCTAGTAAAGAACATATATCAGAAAGATCAGGCTCGATTCCATACTTGATTCTAATGAATTGACTAATTAGGTTTTCAAAGGGTCAGAAGAACTCCTTTTTTGGATGTGGTCTTCCACAATAGTTTCAATCATATTAGCCTCCTTAATTTCATCATCTTCTTCATGTGGTTGTTTGCACATATTAAAAACGTTAAGTTCCAATGTCATGTTCCTGAATGATAGCTTCATGACTATTCCTGTAATTAATCAAAGCATTAGAGGTAGCTAGAAATAGACGCCCTAAAATGACATGAATTGAATTACATACTTCTACCGATTGTGTATCCAAGACGATAAAATCCACTAGGTAAATGAATTTATCGACTTGAACTAACACATCTTCTACTACTCCTCTTGGCACTTTAATTGATCTATCAGCAAGCAAGAGAGTCACAAAAGTTGGTTTTAACTCATGTAGATTGAGTTTCTGAAAAACCGAGTATAAAGCAAATTTACACTAGCGCCAAGATCAAGTAAAGCTTGTTCAATTTTATGGTCTCCAATAACACATGAAATTGTAGGACAACCTGGGTCTTTATATTTCACTGTATTATTGTTTTGAAGAATAGCACTTACTAGCTTGGCTAGAAAGGCCTTCTTTTTCATATTCAATTTTCTTTTCACAGTGCACAAATCTTTCAAAAAATTTGCATAAGAAGGTACCTGTTTGATCACATCTAACAAGGGAATGTTGACCTTTACCTGATTGAAAATTTCAAAGATTTGATTCCTTCTTCACTTGTTGTTGGTTTGGTAACCTCTTTCTTATCCTTAGAGATGGATTCATCTTCTTTCTTATAAGGTTTAGGAATGTGTTTTTCTACAACCTTACCATTGCGAAGGGTCATGACTGACTTGGCTAGATCAATGTAATGACTGTTTGAGTTGCTCACACTTGAATTAGATTGATCTTTGGGATTTTACAATGTTTGGGAAGGAAAATTTTTTTTTTCTTGGATGCTAAATGTGGATGCAAATTTTGCAGGAATATTTGACAAATTTGTTAATGTTTGAGCAGTTTGACTATTGAAAGTCTCTTGCTTTGTAATGAATGAGTGCAATGTCTCTTCAAGGTCCTTCCTAAGAGGAGGAGCATATGCATGATCATGAGAATTTTGAAAATTTTGATGTGTTTGAAAAGGGACTTGTAAAGATTGTGCATGATTGTCATTTTTTCAACTAAAATTTGAATGATTTCTCCAATCGGGATTGTAGGTTTGTGAATATGGATTGTGATTTGGCCTTTTGAAAGTGTTCAAAACATTGGCTTGTTCATGGAGCTCACTACAACAAAAAAGGTTTTTTGTATCGGCCGAAAAATGACACATATCAGAATACATGTCGGTTTTTGCGCGACATAAATGGCCCTGATACGTATTCTATACGTGTCACTTGGTCAAACCGACACAAGCATATGTGTCGTTCAAAAACAGACATGTATTAACAAATATGTGTCACATAGTAACGGATTTTATCAAATATGTGTCAGTGATTAAGTGACACATATTTTGTGTCGGTCAGAAAATGACATACTAGTGTCATTCCGTGACCGACACATATTATGTGTCGGTCAAAGAACGACATTTGCATGTCAAGGTATGACTGACACAAATGGACTCCCGAAATATATGTGTCATTCTGTGACCGACACATACTTATCACTAAGTGACACATATTCGTGTAACATTTATGTGTCGGTTTTTGGCCGACACTTATATTTAAAAATATTTAATACGTGTCATTCTCTGACCGACACATAATTCTTCACTAAGTGACACATTCCATATTTTCGTGTAATCTTTATGTGTCGGTTTTTGGCCGACACTTATATTTAATACGTGTCATTCTCTAGCCACACAATGAATATGAACTACCAGTATTTACATTATGATAATCCAAAATCTAAACGCAAAAGCTATTATGGTTCAACTCATCCATTTATCGCCACACAATGAAACAACAATAATTTCCACAGTAAGCTTTAAAGTTTTGGACCTCAATTGTTAAATGTTAAGGCAGGAAACAAAAAGCTTTGCAGGTCTTGCTACAAAAAAGACCAAAATGACCCAAAAAATAGAACCATATCTTCAGCAGTATATATCATGAAGCATGAGGTGATTGGGTTTAAAAAGATAAACAAGTATAAGGAAGCATACCTTCAATTCATCATCATAACCAACCAGAGAAAGTGCAAGTTCTGCATTTTCCTTGCCAACCTGCATAAGCAAGGGTAAAATTCGTAGATGGAAGGTAGAAAAGGATTTGTAACTCTCAATCATGGGAAAGGTCAAAGCATTGACTAACCACTCTAAAAAGCAGCCTGCTGAACTCTAGGATGAACAGTATTGGATTGAATTTTATTTAAAGGTATAATTGTTACTCTCCTCCGAAGATCACCATTTTGAAGCAATTGTTTTCCAATATTTTCAGTGTCTACAATAACATTAAATACACGACCTTGATCTCTAAAACATAGGATACCTTGCCAAGGTTCAAATACACAATCTACTTAAAGCCATTTGCCTGAATATAGCATCTCCACAATAGCTATTCAATAAAAAATAATATTAAAAAAAAGCATATGTGTCTCTATTTAACAGTCTACAAATCTTAACACAGGATCCAACCTATCTATATCAGCAGCTCCATCAAAACTCAAAAACAGACTTCAACAGTTCTAAATCTGCAATAGGACTTTAACTGACAGAAAAGATCTCTCAATTGATTTTTCAACATTAAAGTTTATCTCATTAGTTTAGAAATATCACAATTGAACATATCCAATCCAAATACAACACTGTATAAAAAAACCCCTTTGAAGCCTAAGTAATTATAAAATATGGTCAACAGAAGAAATGTTATTCATAACAAGAATAGAATTGAAAAAGTGAATCCAATCAATTAAAAGTTTTCCTTACCACTTGCAATAACATCAGAAAGTTGCAACTTCCAAATCTTCTTTAGACATGTCTAGAAATTCAACACCACCATCTTCAAACATGATCTATAGGAAAATACATTCATTTTCATTCTCCACTTATATTTATAGGAATAGGCTGGTCGATACAGAAAAAAGAGTCTTACCAAGTGTTTTCTAGAATATTTATCAAACCGTTTTATAATCCCAAATATCCTGATAAAATTGGAGTCAAAATAACAAAATTCAGAAGGATTATCATAAACAAAAGTAACTGAACTCAAATCAGTTAAAATTCTACCAAATGACACAAAAAAGAAAAGCAAAAGAGAACCACATAAAATAGGACATAATAGCAGTAGTAACTCAATTAAATGCACAGTAAAAATATCATATTTATAGAACTTCAGTCAGTGTTACAATGTCCTCAACCAACTTCAAGGACGTTCACATCCTTTCCTCTTAAACCACCCCCTCCCTTTTCAATGTAGATAAACAGTAAAAAATAGAACATAGAAATAAGTATTCTGGGAAATTAATTCAAAGGCAACTTAATTCTAGGAAATGGAGCTAATCCTGAAATAGATCGAAACAATTATTCTCAAAAGTACCTCTCATTTGTGGGACGAGATAATCTAATCACTTTGCCAATGCAACATTGTGGACCTTATTGAATGTGAGTAGGTCGAGAACTTCCTGAATGGAAACTGGGTATTCTAAGACACTTGATCCATTTAAGGACAAAGCAGCTAATAGAACAACTAAAAATCAAGAGAGCTCACTTACCTATTTGCAAACCTCCGTTCTGATAAATCTAACAAAAAGTAAGCAAGAATCAGTCCAAGTTTGTAAAATAACACACACAACAAACAAGTTTAGCAACAACCAACATGGCTAGAAAATTTAGAATTGAATTGAACTAAACACTAGAGTATGAATAAATAGCTGTAAATAGATCTATCGACACTAGTCCTATGGTAGGTAACAATGTAGATTTGACTTCTATTTAGCAACAACAGATGAATCCTGGGTGGGGGAGTGAACTATAGCTGGATAGGGTGAACATAGCAAACAACAAATTACCAGAGGCAACTCACCAAATTTCAAGACAAATGCAAACTCCTATGGTAGGTAACCATGTAGATTTGACTTATATACAATTGCTAAACACCCAATGCAAATTCTAACCCTCCCAAACTGTAGGATGCTCTGTAACAAATTTGAACACAACACTCAAACCATTTATCTTCACAAAGAGCAACCCAACAAGCACAAGGAAACAGTCAATCAGTATTATTGTAGCTTATCAACCTGAAGCCAAACTTTCCAATTTTTAGAGTCAATATTATATATGCTGTTAATAAATCAGCAATGACAAGTAAACAAGCTCATCTACTTGCATTGAAGATACACGAGACAACATTTTCGTAAAAAAAAATAAATCCACTTGAAATTCATATGTTATTTTAATGTAGAAAATCCAAAAACTATCAGAGTTTCATTGCTTTCAATTTTGCGAGAAGGTAGAACTACCTGGCAGGCTACTAACTTTAGCGCAGCATCTGAAGATATCTTAGGCTTGCTAGGTTTTACCCCAAGCTTCCTCCTGCAGCCTGTGGCACCATAGTGGCAATCTTGATCTGCACCAAATTGAACAAGCCTACTAAATTCGTTAGATTTGGGATTTCGGCCAAGAAATAGATTACGAATTATGATCAATCTGGAATAAAAATTTCATTAAAAAATTTATACTAGATGATGCATACTCACAAAGTCACAACACAAACCCAGGATAAAAATGATAAATAAAGAAAAAAAATGAATTATCTTCAAAGTATATTAACACAGTAGCTCATAGAGATGCTAGTAATATTATTTTATCCCATATAACACTGACATCTTCTCCTCTTCTCCTCCTTAAGTCTTCAAAAACTTGGGGCTGTTCAGGCTGCGGTAATCCCTGATTTCTTTTCTTTTCCTTTTTTTTTGGGTTATTTTTGCAAATAGTTGTATTCCATTTTAAAGTTTTAAGACATGATGGACTATTGGGTTCGATTTCTATGTAGTGGACATAGGGTCCACTGTTGCTTCATCTTCTTACAATATTAATATAAATCTTTTGCTTCCTATACAAAAAAATTTAAAAAAAAAAAGAAGAAGAAAAGATGCATGCTTTCAGTCAAGAATAGAAATATGTCATGTGAAATATCAAAAAGTATACAATTAAGAGTCATCCAAGTTGCTCATACTGATAATCATAGGTCAGATGTTCGCCCTTTTTTATGTCACGAGTAGCAAATATGCCTATTCTTGTTTCACCATCAATTATCCTACGAAATACATTAAAACATGTAAGATTAGTAAATCAACTAATAAATTACCCTAAAGAAAAATGAATAAAGACACATAAGATTACTAAATCAAACAATATAATCATAAAATAAGCAATAAGGGAACATCTGCATCGAACCATTTCTGCATCTCGGTATTGGGGCAGCAACTATGGTTTATGTATCTTGACTTGTTTCCTTTGTATGTTGCGTCAATTACCATGTCTCGATTGATCTCACACAAGTAGAAGTTTGTTTCTCCACGGTGCTTCATTTTCCAAAGTCTTTCCTCACATGTTTTGTCGTCAATAACTGCATTGCAAAAACTATACATATATTAATGGTTACAAAAGTGATGAGACAGGGGAAATGAAAAGTAAATTTAAGTAACGAGGGAGTAGTAAAATGTCACCTTCCCCAATGTATTCAATTACAAACTCCCCTCGTTTAATATCTTCATCTGCCACAATCCCGGATCCACATTTCTCAGTCTACAAGCAATACCTTATTTAAGTTCATATATTCAGGGAAAGTAGAAGTAACAGTGACAGACATGAAAGGAATGACATCAAACAAAACGTTAAACATTAGAACATGAGAACAATATGGATAGAAGCTTATAAAAATGTAAAGAAAGGAAATTATAAGTTAAACCTTAATCACAATGCAGAAAATAAAAGAGAGACAAGGAAAAGAGAGAGAAGCTACAGAATGAAAACCAGAAGGCCATCCCAATCCCTTGCAGATAATATAAAATTCAAAATTAAGAGCCTTCAAGAGAAGTTAAACACTTGTACCTTCACTAATTTCATTTTCTTAACAGGTCGGTGCTGAAAGGGCTTGTTAAGGCATGAATCCCCACATTTGCAGCCTGAGGAGCAGCTAGATAGTAGCATCCTGTATAATGAGTGAAATTTTGATTGATATGTTCTTCAAATAAGAGCTATGATTTATGCATCTGAATTTGAATTAATAAATTGGATGCAAGGAAGCTAGCATACAACAAAATTTCCACGCAAAACATATTTTACATGAAGGCACATGATAATTTCTCACCCTGACAACCAACTCCAATTAATTTAGATACATTTTCAAGAACCACAACTATATCACATTAGCAAAAAGTAAATTTATGTATTAATCATCATATCATAGAGCAGCATGAAATCATAACCTCAAAATGATATTCATCCAGGCCATGTATCCACATTCATCCAGGCTATATATCCACGATAACCATACCAATTATTAATCCCACATGTACCGCATCAGCGAATGCTAACCATAAATTTATTTCCAAATAGCATATTGGTGGTAATAATAAACGACAGCATTATGATACAGTAGAGCCAGAACACCAAAATCGATTGCAGCCACCTTACAACCTTTAAATAATTATAAAATAAAGTAGAGCAAACCTGATGGACCAAGAGAATTTCTTACCCACAATGGCAATCTCTATCACAAACACCAGAAGAACCTGGTGATGCTGTGCAAGAACAGAATATGCCACATCCTCAAGGCACCTTTTAATCTTCTTCGTGAGATATATATATTAAATTAGTCAACGTCAACAACAGCGAAAATTGTCAAGAAAGAGAGATATGGCTTCGCTTGGAAACATCTTTAAACAAAAAAATCCACTATATTTTTTCAAAAATTTTAAGAACTGAACTTCAAAGTTAAAATCCAAAACGGGTTTTTTGTTCCAAAAAATTTGAAATAATTTGCTTAATAACTATACTAGATTTTATTTCACAAACATCAAAATGGTGTATTCCAAAAACATCATCCAAATTCTCACTAAACAGCATGGAACCTAAAAGCTTACACAACACAGGATAGCAAATCCATAGGCTATAGAAAACACTTGACAGAGTCAAAATCAAGTATTACAAAGGAACAACAAATTGAAATTGAAAATTAAAAGAGGATATTGCGCTTAATGAAGGTGTAAGGCATGGGCTTAGATTTAATGAACCACTCTAGTAGCTCAAACTCAACCGGGTTCCCAATCTCCTTCAACAACTTGTTAAATGCATTCAAAATGCGGCCATTATCAGAATTATGATAAAATCAAATCAAATAAAATTACCCAAAAACGAAAAAAATAATAAAAATAAAAACCAATTCACTAACTAATTAAATTACTTAGACATAACATAACACGAGTTGTGAGCGAGAACGAAGAACAAAGATTTGAGAGCAAACCTTCTTAGTAGCAGGCATGGAAGAGCAGAGTAGTATAGTAATTGGCCTACACAACAACATGAAGCAACCAACTTGCTTAGAATTACTTTCAAATCATTCTACAGACACTCAGGTGTTATACAACTTGTATATCTTTTATAAACTTCCAAACAACATACTTATGCTCCAATAACAATCATCAGGCTTGATACTCTGACTAAGTTCCCCCTGCAAATATTTGAAGGTAGATTAATCAGCGGTGGAGACAATTGGTTTAAGCAAACGAGGAGAGAAACATATGGTAGACTATAATATTTGTTTCATTACAAAAATAAGCAACAAAGTATATTGGCTTACTTCAACGATTGGAGGCTGACCCTTGAGTCCAACTTTTAGATAGTTCTTCTTTATCTCACATACAACAAACTTAGATTTTGTCCCAGCAGGAACCGGAATACTGACAGTCACCTCTTGCAGGGTCTGTGTCCAGGAGTAGTTTTCCAGATCAAGACCATTGCCCTTATTTGGAGCTGTAAGTAGAGAAAGTGAGTCAGAGAATAAGCTTGATGCATCAAGCCAACAACATCTCTAATTTCAATTAAATAAACATAAATTAAAAAAATAATTATTTCATAGTGATTAATCTAACATCAATTAACATATTTTAGGATCAACAAGGCAAGCAAGAAATAACAGCATGTAGCTACAAATCTACTCAATCAAAATATTACATTGATGAATATTACACACAAACAAGTTACTCCACAACGTAACCCCGAAAAAAAAAGAACCCCTTTTTGTTGAAAAAGAATCAATCTTTACTCCATTCTTCAGCTAAACGTTTAACAAATTTCTAATAATGAAAGCAAGTTTTTTTCTTCCTTTTAATCAATACAAATTCTAAAGTATTATCCATCAAAATCAAACTTGAAGGACATGCCAAACAACACCAACATTGATCAACATTAATGAAACTAAAAAGAAAATAAATGAATAAAAAAATTGTATTCTCAACAGCCAAACAAAAACAAAAATAAACAAATAAGTAAATAAAATTCGAACCTCTAGCTGGGTTGCCCTTAGCATCGAGCTGCGGCCCCGGTGGAGGTGCTTTCTTCACCTTCATCGTCGGCAAGTTCTCCAAATCTTGCTCTTGTTTCTTCTTCACTTTCTTAGGCTTCGCACTCTCGGCCGGCTTCTTCCTCTTCTCCTTGGCAGCACGCACAACCTCCTGGATCTACTTCTCCGCCGTGTCCTTCGCCAGAAAGTCGCTCTCTTTTGCTATGAACTCGAACACCTTCTCCAGAAACCCTATCGGATTTGAAGCATCAAAATCCGTGCTAAACGACAACGTATTGGAGGACGATGTGGAGGAGGAAGAAGAGGCGGAGTCCTTCTTCTTGACGTCGGGCTTCTCTTCCTCCTGATAATCAGAGATAATCGGTTCCTTTCTCTTCTTCTTCCTCATCATTATCATCTTCTTCTTCTTCTTCAATTTTTTTAGTTTCTTCTTCGATTCTGTAATAATGCCATCAGAGAATCTCCCAAGCTCTTCTGCTTATTCTTCTTAGGCTTGCCTCTTTTGTCAAACGGAGCAGAGGACGACACGAAGTTCTTGTCGGTGAACATGCGACTGAAGCGAGAGTCGATCTCCACCTTCGATTTCTGAAGAGCCGACTGACTCCACATCTCGACTACCATAACTCTCCAAGTCTTCTTCAATCGCCATTAAAGAAACACAAAAAGCAGATCAGATAACGAAGATGAAAACTTCTGAAGAGCCGAGACGCAATGAAGAGCAGATGAAGTTGAAGGGGCAGCGGTGAAGATGCTTTTGGAAGAGAAAGAGATGATAAAGTGTGTTTAGGGTTCTTCTTTTATATTTTTATAATTTCTTTTTTATTTTTATAATTAGAAATACGTGTCACACATGCAAGTTATGTCACAGGTATACCCTTTTTTTTTAAATGTGACATGTATTAAGTTTGAACGAAGTTGGAGTCTCATATATGTCATTTTCCCAGGAAGCGACACGAAATTTGTGACACCAAAGCTCTATTTTCTTGTAGTGGGGGTATTCCCTAAAGGCAGGCAAAGTTGGACACTCATCAGTAGGATGGTCATTGTCATTACAAATGTGACAGACAATTTCTTGAATAGAATTCAATTGACCACTCTTTTTCATTTCTAAAGCCTCGACTTTTCTAGCTAGGGATGCATATTTGGCTTGAAGGTCATGGTCTTCCCTAAGGTTGTAAATGCCTTTATTGGATGTCGAGGTTGGGGCTTTGCTTGGTACCTCATAGGTGCCAGTAGTGTCCCAATTTTGGGCTTTGTCTGCTAATGAATCTAGGTAGTCAATTGCTTCCTCAGGGTGTTTATCTCCAAATTGTTTGTTACACATTAGTTTTACTAGTTGCCTATCTTGAGGTGTTAACCCTTCACAGAAGTGTGTAACTATTCTCCAAGTTTCAAAACCATGGTGAGGATAGGTATTAAGTAATTTTTTATACCTTTCCTAACATTGGTAAAGGGTTTCTCCTTGTTTTTGAGTGAAAGTGGTGATTTGTCTTTTAAGATTAATTTGTTCTGTGGGTAGGAAATTTTTTTTTCAAAAATTGTTGTTTCATCTCATCCCATGAACTGATGGAACTTGACCTCAAATTTTATAGCCATGTTCTAGCTTTATACTTTAAAGAAAAAGAAAAAACTTTAATCTAATGGTGTTTATGCGACAATTTGGGTCACCATAGGAGTTACACACCTCTTCAAAGATTTTTAAGTGCGAATATGGGTTCTCCATATCAAGGCCATGAAAGGTGGGTAAAAGTCGAACGAAACTCGGATTGAAATTGAAATGGATTGCATCGGGAGGAGAAATTACACAAATGGTGCACTAGTCCTTACCGGATTCATGTAATCTCTGAGGGTTCATGGTTGGTTTTGGTCATTTTGTTGGGAACGATTGTCCCCTTCGTCCGTGAACCTTTCCACTTGATTGTCAGTCATGTTTTCAAAGGAAGATGATGTTTTTCTAACAAGTCTACCACTAGATGTGCGTGACCAAATTTTCATGCAATTTCCAAAGAGAGAAAGAAAGAAAAGATGAGCACACAAAAAGAGAAATTAAGATCTAAAAAGAGAAAAGGGAATACTTATAGTTTTGCACGCCAAATTTTACCTTCCCTAGCAATGGCGTCAAAAACTTGACACATCCAAAAATAGGATTATCTCCCAAGTATAGGAGTGTCAAAGTAATAAACCTGGTAATACTGGGGTCGATCCACAAGGAAGGGTATTTAGCAGTACAAACTAAAGGATGAGAAATATGATATAAATAATTCAAATAATTAACAAGATAATATTAACAAATAAAAGTAAAGATGGTAGGCGGTACTACCGACTATTCAAATGTAAAACAAAAATAAAAGGTGGTAAAACCATCCATGGAAATAGGAGGTAAAACCTACCATAACAAATAAAAGATCAAGTTCATAAATAATAAATGAGAATAATTAAAATACACAAGTAAGAGAAATTGACACACTAATAATAAAAGTTAAGGTTAGGGGATCCGCCCTTGATATATCAAATAAAGATAAACAATTCGATTATAACTCAATTGGAATCCACATATCAAGGAGGTTCCAATCGGAAGGTATATCATTTAAGCCCATTTTAGTTATATAAATTATATTTGTTTCATTACCAATATTTATACCACTTCTTGTAAATGGGTTCAAGTATCCAATGTGTCAATCACCATATGTCTGCAACAAATCAAGGTTCCTAACTAGATTTGTGTTAGTAAGGAAGAACCATACAACATCTAGAAAGGATCAAAGCATTTGATGTGTCAAGGATTGTCTACAATGGATCAAGACCTCCACTTTACGAGTGGTGTCAAGATTGATTAAGAAAATAAATATAAAACATATAAAATAGATAACACAAGATTATGATTATTAAGCACATATCAAGGGTTAGAAAATCCTTATTCTCGTATCAAGGGTTTTACCCTTTCTCCTTAGCAAAAGAGAATTTAACAAGACATTAGGATAGAAAGAAAACAAATTACAAGAAAAATAAGATTTATTAATAACATTAAGTGAACAAAACACAAGAGAGAAAACACAATAATAAGATATCCCAGCCAAAGCCAAGATGCCCTAATGGGTCACAAGGCACCTCTATTTATAGATACATTCAGGAGCAAACTTGTCAAATTACAAAGGAACAATTGTAAAATATCTTGTTGACAATTTAGATCATCATGTGCACCAAATTTGACCACCAATTTCGGCATCGAATTATTTAAAATTTTGATCACATGTCTGCATGAAAGTTATAGATATTTCTCTTAGCTTTCTAGAACATCTTGATTCATACAATTTGGATACGTATATAAGAGATATGGTCAAAATACGGAGGCATGATCAGGCTGGGCTGAAACTGCAGATGGGTTCACTTCAAGCCTATTTTGATCCACTAAGAGCCCGAATTTGATGATACTTGTGAAATACGATCTTGTAGATAATTTAATCAGCTTTCGAACAAATTAAGATTTGCACCATTCTGATCTATAAATAGAAAGTTATGCCCATTTTACCAAACCTACAACAAAAACTGAAATTAAGATAAAGCTAATTCAAAATATGCAAACAAATATGCTTAAGTTGAGGAATTTAATGACACTATTAATGTAATATGATGAATTAAGCTCTTATTAAGTATGCATATTTAAGTGTTCATCATCTTGCATACATGTCATTAGCATTTAGAAATTATTTAAATATTGAATTCGATATTTAAAGCAATAGTAATGTTATATCTACTATTCATTTAAAACCAATTTTTATATAACTTGAGTTGATAAGACATCATTTGGAAGGATAAAAAATGAAAACAAATAAATGATGTTAAATTACATTCAATAATATATTGTCAACTCAGATTGTATAAAAAATCGCAGTAGATAAGTTGAAGATATAGTAGTGTTATTAAAGTAAAGCTTATAGTGATCATGAAATTAATAACGTTAAATCATCAAATAGTCTAGCTAAAGATGGCAATAATTTGCATTAGAACAAAAGTAACGGAGCTGGTAATGTCTGGTTTATTGATCGCATTGCCATGCAAGGATCCTTCTAATTAGGCCTCATTCTGTAGAAATCTCCAGAGGCGTCCTACGCTTAATGAGACAACCAGCATCAGCTCATCATTGATATTATCTACAAACCTGAAATACGCAAGCCTCCAGGAAGTTTTTATTATTAATGATCCACAAACTCCCCAAAAGCCAACCAGAAACCCAAGTGTAATGGTGCTGTAAAATAACCATCTTTCAACATCTCTGTCTTCATCTTCATTGTCTTTGTTTCCTGCCTTAGGCAAATCATTGTTGCACCTGTTGGGTAGTGGTGAGCCACAAAGTGCAGGGTTACCCTCGTAAATAGATGGATCATTCAGGCCCTGGAATTGGTTGGTTGATGGGATTTGTCCAGAGAGATTGTTGTATGACAGGTTCAAGTGAGACAACGAAGTTGCAGAAGTCAAGGTTGGTGGAATAGGCCCGGAAAATTGATTCATGGAGAGGTCTAGAGTTTCCAAGAGTCTTAAGCTGCCAATGCTGTCTGGTATATTTCCTGTCAAATGGTTCATAGACAAGTTCAAGATTCCAAGTCGTGAAAGATTTGTCAGATCAGGGATCTTTCCGGAAAGGTTGTTGCCTGAAAGATCAATACTATTCACAAGGTAGAGAGTATTGTTATACATGTATTCTGTGCCTTTTGTTGCCACCATCAACCTCCCTTCATATAGCTTAAATTCAGCATTAGCAGCCACACCAGTCAAATTTCCTATGCAAGAGGGAATTGACCCTGAAAAGTTGTTATGCGCCAGGTCCAGTACGTGAAGAGAGGAGAGACTGCATAACTGTAAGGGAATGTTCCCGGAAAACAAGTTGGATCGGAGACGTAAAATGAACAGAGATGCTAGCCTTTCTGCTATGAAACCTGAAATTTGACCCGAAAGTTTGTTGTCTCCGAGATCAAGCGTATAAATTTCTGTGCAGTTCTGCAGGGCTGAAGGGATTTCTCCAGATAAATGGTTGTTGCTCAACATCAAGTATCTGAAAAAAAGAGAACCCAGTGAAGTTGGTATCTCACCATGTAAAAAGTTGTTTGACAAGTCTATCTCATCGACGCCTGGTGTACCATTCCAGAAGTCCGGAATTTTCCCAGTCAACTGGTTACTAGAGAGAGCAAGGGTTTTCAAATCACTTAGTTTTCCAATTGAAAAGGGGATACTACCATTTAGTGAGTTAAAGGAGACATCTAAAGTTGTCAATTTGCGCATTTTATCACCGAGATCTTGAGGAATTGGTCCAGAAAAAAGATTATCATTCAAGTGGAGAGAACTAACATTAGTTGACAATACTGGCAAAGGGCTTGTAAAGCAGTTAGAATTCAAGAAAACTACTGCTTGAGAACTGAACTTTATTGTGTCTGGCACTGTACCACTGATTTGATTATAACTGAGGTCCAGTAGTTCTAGAATCAAATCTAATTCCTGAAACCACTTTGGTATGGTGCCTGAAATTTTAGCATCAGAAAGAACCAAATAGTTTAGTTCGTTTTGATTCCTTAGCCACATTGGAAATTTAGGACCCAATTTACATGATACCAGGTTGAGGAATCTCAGTTTGAAAGGAGGAATCCACTCTGAACTCACGTTGAAAACCAAGCTCGATTTGTTAAATGCCTGGAAGATGGACACATCCTTTAAGCTTGCAAGGTCAGAAAAATGATCTTCTGTCAAGGTACCCTCCCATTGATTACCGTCTAAATTTAATCTAACTAGTGATGAGAGTTGTCCCATAGAAGCTGGAATTGATCCTCGCATCCTGTTGTAAGACAGATAGAATACATCTAAGGACGACAAATTTCCAATGGATTCTGGGATCGACCCTGAAAATAGGTTTTGCGTGAGTGTAAGATCTCTCAAGTTCCTTAAGTTTCCTAAGGAATCAGGAAGAATCCCGCCCAGTTTGTTGCCTTCCAAATCTAAGTACTCTAAATGACAATTAGTGCAATTCGACAAGCCATCAGTAAACTCTGTTATCTCACCACTAATATTATTAAAAGACAGATCAAGCACACGCAAACTGCAGAGCTGACCAAACTTTCCTGGGAACTTACCACTAAGAGACGTGCCTTGATATGACAAATCAATGAACTGAATAAATTTCAAGTTGGAAAATTCACTAAGAACTGGACCCTGGAAATGGTTACAGCTGAGGTTAACGTAAACAAGAGCAGTTAAGTTGAAAAGCCAGGAAGGTATTGGGGACTTGAAGTCATTGTAGGAGAGATCAAGCACTGAAAGAGATGTAAGGTTTACTAGCGGGAGAGAGAAAGGAAAAGTGGAAAGTCCACAAGCTGGTAGGCGCAATTCTGAAAGGGATGGAAGCATGTTTACAGCTTGAAGCCAATTACTTTTAGATTTACGAAGATTAATGCTTCCTAAATTTAAGTGCTTCAAAGAAGAAAGACCTGACAAACATTGTAAGTCATTCTCATTTGATTCAACTGCGTAACTGTTAAGATCAAGATAGCGCAAGCGTGAAAGGTTTCCCAGATTCGAAGGAATAATCCCACCAAAGAATGCACAAGAGAGATTGAGATATCTCAAACTCTTAAGTGATCCAATGAATTCCGGGACTGGGATCCCTCCAAAATTGTTCATGCTTAGGTCTAAGTACCTCAAATTCTTCAAATCAAGCAAAGAAGAACTTATCTGACCTCCCAATGCATGCGCTGCTCCATCACCATAGTAACTAGAGTACTTGTTGCAAAGTTCGAGCTTAATGACATGTCCGGTCTTGTTGCTGCACTTGACTCCATCCCATCTACAGCAGTCCGTGCCAAGCCAGGAAGACAGCCGAAGTGGAGGATCTGGGAGGCCTTGTTTGAAGCTGAGAAGAGCTTTTCTCTCCGTTTCCATGCAACTCACGTTGTGACTACTGCTAGTACAGGAATCAAGTCTGACAGTTTCAAAATATAGAAACCCAGAGATTAGTACAAGTAAAAGGAATTTTCTGGAGGTTTTGCAATTTGCCATGGCCAACTATTATTGCAGCTTGAACTCACTTCATGCAACTATTCATTGATCAATATGGTAGTAGCTAGTTATATGTTAATACATCCAACATGTCATGTACATCCCTATCCTTAATATGTTTGTCAAAATCTGGACCCAAAAACTAGCTCTGGTTCCCTGAAAGTTGGAAAACGTTGCAATTGTTTTGATCCTTACCCACCACTCACGGCAAAGAAAAAAGAATTTCTTAAAATTACTGTAGTTTGTAACATCACAACTTACTAATCTTTTATCTTGATTGGCTGCTACTTGTCCAATAATTTTTTTTTTCTTTTGTTTTTAAGTTTTGAAACATCTTAGGCCAGGGTACATTTATTATGGAACGTACTTTGTAGTCTCCGAGGCCGCGCAGTGACCGATGAATGTTAGGTACGGGGCAAACCAAAGCGAACTCTTTTCGAAGTTCAACCCTAAGAAGAATGGTTCACATTCAAACTGAGTACGTCAAATTGTTTGCTTCCTTTGAAAATCTGGCGTTGACCTAAAATTTTCTATTCTTGCAAATGTTAATGTAGATTTTATGGGAATCAGAAAAGTCATTGCAAAAATTTTTTTGGATCAAAATCAGACACGTGATCACCAATGGCAGAAAAATGCTGCTCATCCCTGACAGTTGTACTATAATGGTTTATACAATTAATTATTGAATATTTATTAATTTAAAAGGGTTTTATGTTTTAATTATTTTCACATGGAATTAATTTTTTGACTAAGATTCACGTATATGAGTTAAAATTAAAAATTAATGGATATGGTTAAACGTTAATATGCGTAAGTATACATGAAGCTAAATTTGATTTACACTAGAGAAATATAATAGATATTGAGCACATTTTGAATTATTATAGTAAAAATCACATAGTAATTGAATTGTTTATTAATGAAAAGATTATTCTAGGAATAATAGATATGTTGGTGGAAGAGCTAGAATTTCATATAAAGGGGGTAGAACAAACACTAATTTGAGGAAGAGAAAATTGATTTTATTTAAAGTAAACTATCATTCAAAATAATATATGAAAATCTAGTTTATGTTAAGCTAAAGTATTATTCAAAATAATATGTCATCATTTTTTATATTTAAAAAAAACACACAAATATTATATATTTGAAATTAACCTAGAACAACAAACAAATTAATTTAAAGGAACAACCTACTGATTATTCTTTTTCTTTTTTAATAATCCTTCATCGATAAGCAATTCCGTTTATCAGAAATTCCAAATAAATATAAATCTTAAGAATTCAAATGAAGATAGCGAAATAAAATACAATTATGGATTTTCTAAAAAAAAAATAACAATCTAAAATCTTCTAATAGCAAAACTCAAACCTAATTTATTATTATTATTATTATTATTATTATTATTATTATTATTTCAGATCTTGTTTTCTTAAGAATAGTTTCAAGTGCATATGTGAAATGAATTTAAAAAATTTGAGAGAAAAATAATCATTTTTTGTAATTAATAAGAGAGAATAAGGTTTCATTGTTTGTAAATATGAAGAATGGTCTTTTCAATATTTAGTTAAAAAATAATATTAATTAGGATAAAAATAATAAATTAACCATTTCTATATTTTTATATTTATATTAATAAGTCAACTAATGTATTTTAGTATTTTAAGCTTCCAATAAATAAAAAATATTTTTGTTTTAATAAGAATTTTTATGATATACATTACTTAAATCTAAAAATGGTAGGTGAGCTAAAAATTCTTTTCATATCTTTGGTGTGTTGAATTTCACAGAGGCCAATTTATAGAAATTTGGTTTATTTATAGTATATCATTGAATTGCACATGCAATACTATAAAGGGCTGCATTTTGGCTTGAGGTGGCCAGGGCCTCCGTAGGCCTAAGCATAGCTCCTCCCCTGGATACGCCTGTTGATGATGATAATAATTAAGATGATAGTATGTAGTATTATGTAGTGATTAAGAAAATAATAAAACAATTAGCTTACATTAGGACGGAAAAACTATAAGGTATCTTATCTGAGAGGGAAAATGCAATCTTGTTTTTTTGAATATTTTGGACATCTTTCTTTATGGACTATTAATCTCATTATCTTAAAAGGAGGTGATTGACAAGATGAAATGATAATTGATTGTATTCTCCCTTCTTTCTTGGGTGGTGTTTGTTTTAATTACTCAACACTTTTTAGATGTAAACACTTTTTAGAACTTAATTTATACTACTTAATAGGATGTTTGTCTACTTTTTTAGATATCACTTAAAAAAAGTGGTAAGAGAATATTTTACCTTTAATGTGACATTTTTATCCTTGTTAAAATGTAAAATGTTTATATCTATATTTATACAATCATTTAAAAATTAAATAGTTAATAAAATTAAATCAAATTCTTTTTCATTTAAATAATTAATATTATATTTCTTACGACCTTTAAAAAATAATTATTAACTAAAATTAAATAAAAATTCTTTTTCATTTAAATAGTTAATATTATATTATATAAACTCATATGATATTATTGTATAACTACTATATTATTAATATTATCAATTTTAAAATTCATTCCTCCAAATAGATCAAGTTTAAGCCATATCAATTTGTATAAAAAAAAATTGTAAGAGTAGTATTTTATCCATTACATTTTGAGGGCCATATTTTGAATCATAAAAGAATAATTCTATTAATTAAAGTGTTTTCCATTTCATAAACTTAAAAAGAAAAAAAAAACAAATATGATATTTTAACTGACAATATTAAATATTAATTTTTTACTTTAAATTTACACTATTAAATAAAATAAAATGTCCTTAGCAATCTAATAAATAATTTTTGAAGTTTCAATAAATTGTCCCTATAATATGTAATAAAATTCTATCAAATATATTGTCTATTTTAAAACTCATTATTTATAATGATATCAAATTTTTTAATAGTTATTATTCAACATATTATTAGCTAATTAATTTGAAATATTAATAGAAATAAATGAAAGTTTACCAATTATAAAAAATATTTATCATATTTTAATATGGTAATTATAAATAGTAATAAATAATATAACAATTTGATAATAAATACTAAAACAATCACAAATATACCAAAATTGTACATTTTAATAAATTAAAATAATATTCATAAATAAAAATTTGATAAAATTTATATTATTTTAATCTGTAGGGATATTTAAGGAATAAAATTTTTGACACCTCATTTAGACAATAATGATTAGAAAATTTGATAAAATTTATATTATTTTAATATGTAAGGATATTTATGGCATAAAATTTTTAACACTTTATTTAGATAATAGTGATTAGAAAAAGTGATAAATTTTCACTTTTTCAATTAAGTGATTTATCACTTAAAATAAGTGCTAAATGAAAAAACAAACAAAAATTTTAAGATTTAAATCTAAACACTTTAAGTGTTAAGTAATAAGTGGAAGAAAACAAACACCACCTTAGTTTTGAATTAAACTTTCCTGTGTTCTTTGTGGTTATAGTTCAGTGATGGCTATTGTAACCTCCTTGGTTGGACTGCGATATCTAGTTATTGAGGCTGAATATTCTCTCTCAGATGCAGTTAATACTCAGTTTGGTTACTCATTTGTCCCATACTTCCACAATTGCCATCTCATATACCGATTATTTCTAGAAGCTAAAATTTATTGCTTTCGTTTATTTGATGCTAGCCACAGAGCCCACAAGTTAAGATTTTAAAAATTTTAAACAGAAACCAATTGTTCAGTATTTGGGCGTTAAAAGGAAATTTATTTGTTAAATTTTCTCTTCTATTTGCCTATTTTGATTTTTCCCATCTTTTATACACGAAGTTTGTGAATAAACTTCACCTTGAATAGGAAGGTAATATGTTTTTTAGGATAAATTGTGGTCTTCTCTTGCTATGGTTGTATAGGTTGAGTTTCACTTGCAACCGTGATTAACATAACAGGCTTTACTTTGAACCAGAATTTTTTTTAAAGAAAATAAAACAGTGTCTGGTACAAAGTTGTTGGATTCTCAGAATAAGCTAGTATAATGGCAGGTGTTTGGAAACTTGTGAGAAGCTTGTCTTGCTTTACATAATGCTTCTAGCTTCTCTCTCTCTCTTTTACTTTTTTTCTTAAGCAAAAATGTAACTAATAGTATTTGTCATTATATCTAAGCAACTATACTAACTTTTTTTTTTTTTTAATTTCATTGTTATATCAATACAACTATACTGAATCTTGTTCTATTCATTGCTTCTCTTGTACGTTTGAATTGATGGAGAGAAGACTAGTGACCTGATTGTTGGTATTTTCTTCTATAGGACTTGGTGGTGTCTATCAAATTGCTTCAAGAAGATGAAAGATTAAAGAATTGCAGAAGACATAGTTCATTCTAATGGTTGTTTCATTTGTGGTAATTCCAAAACTTAATCACGTAGTACTTGTCATTTCCTTATTCTAAGCCATTTAGGGCTACTATTATATGGAAACAACACAACTTTTAGAATTGTAATGATATTTATTTTGATTTAAGTGTGCACTTTGATATTATATTTAATTGTGAACTTTAGTGTAATCATCTGTCTTATAATGTATATGATTCTAAATATTACAAGCATTACAAATTACCTAAAAAACTACGTTATAAATATATATAATAGAGTGGCCATTTCACATATAGCAATGTGCTTTGCATGTTGCAATCTAACATATAGCACCTTGCAAAATCGTCTACTGCAGCACATGAAAAGGCCTTTTGCAATGCGCAATGTATATTGTGGAATGTTAGGGACTTTTCGCGACACACAGAATAGCAATACGCACCTGTAGGTTGCGAAAACCCTTTCGCAACCTGCATTGCACATAGCCGTAGCCCCTTTTTCTAAAGACGAAATTAAACTTTGAACTCCCAATTACTATACTTGATTCTTTTTATTTCTTCTTAATGAAATTGACAAATTATAAAGACTTATATAGTAGACTCCATCCTAATCCTACTCAAACCATGAATACTAATATTTCTAAAATAAATCAAACAATTAATTCTAATCCAAAACTAACTAGTAATATTAATCCTTCCTCTTAATATGACTTCTAATCTAATTAGGAACAATAAACTTTAATCTTATTTTAATTTGGACTTTAAATTTTAAATAAACTCTTAAGCTTTGTTTAAACTTCCAACAAGTCATTCTCATCTGATTCAACTGCATAACTGTTAAGATCAAGGTAGCGCAAGCCTAAAAGGTTTCGCATATTTGAAGGAATAATCCCACCAAAGAATGCACAAGAGAGATTGAGATATCTCAATGTCTTAAGTGATCCAGTGAATTCTGGGATCGGGATCCCTCCAAATTGTTCATGCTCAAGTTTAAGTACCTTAAATTCTTCAAATCAAGCAAAAGAAGCACTTATCTCACCTCTAAATGTGTGTGCTGCGCCACCATCATAATAACTTAAATAGTTGTTGCAAAGTTCGAGCTTAACGACATGTCTAGTCTCTTTTGCTGCACTTAGCTACATCCCATTTATAGCAGTCCTTGCAAACATGATGATAGTCGAAGTGAAAGATCTTGGAGACCTTGTTTGAAGCTAAGAAGAGCTTTTCTCTCACTTTCCAAGCAACTGACATCTTGAGTACTGCTAGTACAGGAACCAAGTCTGACAATTTCAACATATAGAAACCCAGAGATTGATACAGGGAAAGGAAATTTTATGGAGGTTTTGCTATTCGCCATGGCTTACTATTATTGCGGTTTTTAGTCACTACATGCATGCATGCAACTATTCATCAATATGGTAGTGGCTATGTGTCATACATTATATTTAGGGCATGTTTAATGCTGGTCAAAATTAAATGTCACAACTCTGTGTTTAATGTTGGTCAAAGTTAAATGTCACATCTCTGTCTTTAATGTTGGTCATACTCTAGACCCAAAGACTAGGACTGGTTCCTAGAAAATGTTCTAATTTTTCTAATCCTTACTCAGTACTAGTTACGGTTGAGTTTGGAAAAATTGAAAAAATGGCCAAAATTTAGGGGCCTGTTGCAAAAATATCCCATCCCTAAAAAATTTGTAAACCATAGACCTTTGGACTATAAAATTATGTGAATGCCTTTAATGATTTAAATAATTCCATCCACGTTTCCCTCTTCGCACAAGAGATAAAGTCGGTAATTGTTCTTCGAAACGTTTCGTGTTCATGCAAAAAAATCGAAAAGTGGTGAAAAGTGGTAAAGGAGCATTCAAAAGCAAAAGAATGAAGTAATTGCATTGACTGACAAACTGAAAAGCGGCGCAAAGTGGACTGTGGAGAAACACGAGTTGACTTTGGAGAGAAGGGGAGAAAACACAAATCGGTAAGTGGGGGCTAATGTGGGTTTTTGATTCATTTTTATGTGATTTTTTCAATGATTAGTGCAGTATAGATAGACTATATGCTATGAGTGGATTGTGAACACTATATTGAACCCATTTAGGATTAGAAAATTTCTAAATTTAATTTCTAGGGTTTTAAATTTGTTTTGGAATGCTTTGTATGCCGAATAGAGTTAGAAATGCTATAATTTGTGTTAGTATATGGTGTTGATGATGATTTAAAGGTTGTTGTGGGAGAAATGGTGTCCTAAGGCATGACGACGTGAGGTTGAAGCCGATGGTCGACTCACGTCGTTCGACAAGATGAATAAGCGATGTCGAGCATTAGATTTTGTAATCCGACACTCAACTTCGCTTCTCTGTCATGTCGAGTGACTCAAGTCGAGCATCGAGCGTCGTCCGGTTGTCAGAGTTCCATAAGGAGTGGCCTATAGGTTGATATTATTTGACAATCAGAACACACTCGATGCTCAATAATGGTTCATCCGTATGTTGAGTGTCTGGCTATCAACTAGCTGTTGGATGTCTTGGTGTCGATTTCTAGCAACTTGATAACTAGATGCTTGACAGAAGCTACTCGATAACTAGACACTCGACAGAAGGAACTTTATCCAGCATGGAGCATTTAACCAAGAACGACATAGGGCTAATGTCGAACACTCGATAAAATGCTGTCTGTCGAGCGTTTTGGCCGATTTGTTGTTTTTTCCCCTTTTTATGGTATATTTGGTTGAATATAAGTTTTTTTTTTTGTATTTTGTAGGTCTAAATAGAAAACAGTCACGGGCTTACATTCAACCTTAAAACTCTATATGATGATCACTATCATTCGGTAATTACAAATTTGACAAGTTTAAAGTGTATATAGTAGGTTCGTGATAAGTTAAATGATTGTCAGAAAGATATGTTTACAAACACATGTTTCGGGTACATGTTGGATATCTGCCCTCTTACCTTTCCATCGCAATTGGTTCACAATGTGCTATTGAGAGAGGTAGAGACTCGTGGGTTCGGTCACGAGATGTGGTTTGTAACACAAGGTATCACTCATATTCCTATGTATATTATACATTGTCATAAAAAATGTTGTCATCCTACATTATTCCTAACGATACATACCTTTGTTCTCAATATAGGGAGGGTTATACGCTTTTCAGCATACAAGTTTGGTATTGTCACCGGATTGAAGTTTATTACGAATTTGCTGAGCACTCCTAACAATCATGGCAAGTGCAAATTGTGAGACGCGTATTTTGGGTTGAAGCAAATTTCTATGAAGCTATTTTATGAGAAGTTGGAGAAATTACATGTCTGTCCAATCCTAGATGAGGACATGGTGAAGTTGGCCTTTGTATTATGTTCTCGTACAGGATAGGCGTCGGTTCATTTCTGTTAAGTGTTTGAACTTTATGGACACATTGGATGGATTTAATGAATATTCATGAGGTACTGAGTCTCATAAAATGACCATCCGGGACATGAAGAAAGTTCTAGCTAAAAGGTTAGAAAAGTATAAGGCAAGGAAGGCTGCAAAAGAGGAGCTTAAGAGTGAGAAGTATAACTTAGGAGGTTGCCCTTACGCTATTCAGGTAATTAGTTTTTCTTTTTCTGCATTATAATTAAGATATTTTATTACCTATTAATTATAAGAACATTGCACTAAATATTGATTATTTGTTGATAGATTTGGTTATATGAGGCAATGCCGTATGTTGGGTCAACATATGGCATTCTCGGTGAGGCATTTGCCAATTAGATTCCTCGGCTGTTGAAGTAGCATAACATAAAGGTTACGAATGAATAGGTGTTGAAGCGAGATTAATTGTTTATACATTTGGAGGGTGCTAAGTCCAAAACCCATTAATTTTTTAGCAAAATAGTAAAAAAATGAAATAAAATCAATGGATTTTGAATTGATGTCAAACTTATATCTGAATGCATTTCAGGCATAACCACTTTTCATATTGGAGCTGACAAAAGTTAAGGCCAATACAAAGTGGTGGACTAGATTAGAACAGGTGGTCGGGAGGCGTAAGAGTGCACATGTGCAGTAGGCATTGACCAAGGATACTCCGTTCCACGCAAAGGATCAAGTTGAGGACATCCAGCAAGGACAACCACCTGTTCCACCTTTGGATGTCTCGAAGGGATCGACACCCTTTCAACTATATGAGGGTGGATCCACTATGCTGTCGATCGATACAGCAGCCACTCCTGATGCCTTCGTTATACCCTATATTGAAGATAGGGCTATAATATCCCTTCTTGTGGCTCGATCACCCTCGATGGGTGGCTCAACTCCCAGTTGGAAGGCAGTGGATATAGGCCTCGATATGGTTGAGAGATTAACCTTCTTGGACACTACATTTTGGGTAAAGTTTCTTCTTCAATTTAAAAATTCATACAATTAATTCTTAAACATTTATTATCCTAACACTTTCTACAATTACTTAGTTAAAGGTCCAAGGGTTGTGGCACGGTACCAGAGTGCATTGGATGAGATCAACTGGGATAATGAGCCCCAGGTTGTGAACTACGTAGATAAAGATAGTTCGCTCATTGCCCGATCATGGGAGCATCTTGAATGGGTAATTCATTGATATTAGATATTGATATGAAATTATCACCTCATTTTCTTTAGGTTTACACTAACATGGCTTCGTTTATTGCTCTCGTAGTTATACGTTCTTGTTAACATCGACAGTGAGCATTGGGCGGTGGCCCGTGTGGACCTAAATCATTGCCTTGTTCTGATTTATGACTCGTACATTGCGAACACCTCACTTGACATGATAACAGAGCGTTGTCATTACCTAATGCACATACTGCCACGTGTCATTCTATAGGGTGCTTTTAGTAACAAAGACTTCCCCACTGACCCTTTCGACATCGAGCGAGTGGAGGATACCATAGAGGTACCTCAGCAGGAAGCTAAAAGAGAGGCCTGTGGAGTTTACTGTCTGTTGTTCATGGAGTACCTTGCAGTCCATTGGCGAACATATGGGCATTCACAGAGGTCACACTTCCACGTCGAATGGCAATGCACTGTTGGAGTCATCAGGTTTAGAAGCCCGGTGGCACTGTAGATGATACTGCTCCTCCTGTCCTATGCATAGATTATACAACCATCGTGCCTACAGTCGATGCTCCCATTTTCGCTCCCGATCCTCTAGATACGTGTCTCATTTTATTAATGGGTCAAACATTTTTACTGTTACTACATGTTAAACTGTACACTTTTGTGTATATGGTTTATTGTTTATTGCGAATATGTTAAACTATATATATTATTCACATATGATTCATTGATTTGTTGCCTTAGTATATTAGAAATCGAAACTTAAAAGTACATATAATGTAAAATGAGATACTTATGACAAATGAACTTAAAAAGTAATACTCTGTTACGCACATCAAAATATGAACTTAACACATGGTTTGCTAAATATACATGGTTTGTGTACTACAGTACAAAATCACATTAATTGGAAAATTACGTAACAAATTGTGAACTCTTCAGTTATTATGCCATGACCAGCGGCACAGTCAAGCGGGATCAGGTTGCAACATGTTTACCGATTATGACCTGAGCCCCTACAATGATCGCAACTTTATGATGAGCTCGACTCTCCCTACGATGGAATCCAATTTCTCCTAGGTCTTCCAACTGGCCTCCTCATTACTGGTGGTAGAACGACTCTACTTCTTACCTCATTCAGAACCACCCAATCTGCACTGACACTAACTGGTACAACAAGTAAGGCATATGCATGAAGGTTGCATTCATTTGTGTACCAATGAGCACAGTAATCGTGGCACGTGAGTAAGCTCATATGTTTGCAAATGGCTAATGCTTGTGCACAAGGCAATTAGTCAAGATCGAACAC